>JAVQJD010035254.1:0-23004 GCA_036023655.1 Nannoperca australis
CAATGTCTTGACTCTATTTTCTATTCATTTCACAACGTATGGTGGTGAATAAGTGTGACTTTTCATGGAAAACACAAAATTGTTTGGGTGACCCCAAACTTTTGAACGGTAGTGTATACCTTTGGGCTGGCTTGCTAATTTTAAGCCCAGTAGTGGACACATAATATTGGGCCTGCAACAAAGGACACTGATGTTGTTTGATGGCTTGATGATGTGTGAAGACCACAGGACTACATGGGATAACCACAGTTAACATAATTGTTATAGTATATGATAATATAAAGTTATGCACATTTGATTACCATTGAACATGTTAACTAAGGCTTCAATCCTGGATTTTTTACATTATGAATTAGTTTTAGTTTTTGAGGTAACCATTTCTAGTGTTACTAATATTGTTCTGAAAATTAATAAAAGTTTTAAATGTGGGGAAAACTGGAGATCAAGAAGTTTCAAATCCCTCAGTGATGCATTTTATAAATAAAAGGCTTTGCCCAGTCTTAATTTACTATTATTTCCCTGAGTGGGTGTCCATTATGAGGCCAATGACTGGTGGATTGGCACCAATCATCCATGTGGCAATCCATTCATTCGTTGCCAAAGAAACGGCCTGGGTGAATAGGGGATAAGTAGGGGAGCATGGAGAGATTGCTGACACCTGCTCTCCTTCATTTCCTATCACCACACACACATATACTGTAAAATTCCTCACAAACATATATAGATTATGTAACTGTGCACACACACGCACACAATCAGAAAGTATATTCAGAGCAAGGCACTCAGATATTCGGTTTTGTATTAATCCTTTCAAACAGGATGAATCAATAAAATACAATACAATACAAATTATACAAGGCCCATCTCATCAAAATGTAGGGATGAGAGGTCGCAGGAAATGAATGGGCTGATCCACAAGTCTGCTAAGTTGTGTTATATATCATACAAACCAGTTTTCTGTATGATATTGCAAGTTACAATTAACATTTGGTCATTACAGCAGCAAACATAATTGGGGCAAAAGTAAACACCTTACATCTTAATCCCACATTGACCACGGTGCCCTACATAACAGCCACACTACCTACTGCATTGTCACCAGATGTTAACACTTGATGTACATGCTGTATTGCAAAACCAATATGAATATACTTTCCAGGGAGACTGGCCTGATATGGAGAGCTGAAGTCATGGCATCACGTCTGGGCTAGCCTCTGGTTAGCTTCTGTATCTCGTATAATCTCTTGTTCCTGAGGTTTACTTTCCATATTCTATGACAAATCAACATACACTACAGCAATTGTTTCTTTTGATTTGAAACCTTTGTGAATTTAAGTAAAACCCACAATTACTTTGAGAGGTTGCAAAAAACTGCATCCCGGGTACTTACATAATATAACTAGGTTTCACACCTATCCATAACATTCACACAAATTGTTCTCTGTTTACTGTTGCCTGTCTTTTAAATAATCTATAATTCAGGACACCGTACTAAATCAACCTCCATGGATCTAAGCTTATTCTCAAGAGCAGGTGTAGCAAGGTGTAAATGAGCACAAGCAAACACACAGTTGAACACCAGGTTGTGGTGTGATTCACAACAGGAGACAGGAACTGTATGCACCTGATTGCATTCAGCAAGCAGAAGCATTTGCATAATAAGATATCACAAAAAATGTTTAAACTCAGTATGACCTTAACATACACGTCACCTTTTAAATTGCCTAATGGAGCAACCGTGCAGGAGAAGAAGCTCTGAGTACTCCCTGGAGGAGTTAGTGTGGTGTGGGAGGTGTGTGATTGGATCATTACACAGCCATTTATGCTGAACTAACCTGACTACACCCGACTGGACAACTCTTGGTCTATCTACGCTAACAAGATGAAAGATAAGAGGTATGGGGCACTGCACAGGAGTACATTTGAAAAAGCTAGTACTGCTTTAGAAGCTAGAAGGTTATATTTGTGCCCTTACTTTTGTATACATAGGCTTCCCTGTGATGCAATTTTGAAAAGCAAATATTGCAAAATATCCCATTAGTGAAACGTCCCTTCTAGCACAGAGTATGTGATTTCATGCATCCAGGGATTTATGAGAATGCATTCTCTCTTTAGTAAAGCGTATAATGCTGCAGTGCGTCTTCATTTGGACTATCATATACCTATTTACATTCAAGTTACTTTATTGTTTTGTAGCAGTGTGTAATGTCTAAATGCCCAAAATGTCCTGATGCAATTAGACAGATGTTTTATGTAGGTGCCTTCTAGAGCACCATGTGTACATTGATTTTTAGCAGGCACCAATTGGAGTTAAATGCCAAAACCCCACAACATCAGTTCAAAAGAAAAATATTAGCTATACATATATATATAAATAGCTGTACCAATTAGCATACAAGTAAAATCTGTTTGAATGACTGTCAGATATTTTTGTATACAGTGCTACTGATTTTAGCAATCATGAGCTCATGACAGCCTACATGCTTGAAGCAAAACCACATAAAGCATTCGATGGAGCAAACCAAATTCAAATTAACCCCCAGAAACCTCATTTGTGGAGCCATAATAGGGATTCTATAAAACCTAGTGAAGCTTGTTTCAGCAGCCCACAGGAGCTGAAGGAGCACACCAGAGACCTACAGTAGTCTTAGCCTCTGGTGCTCTGTTTCAGTCCTCTCCTTCATATCAGAGCCTCCTGCACTGTCCCTCTGCCTGTCTGCCTTACTCATTTGCCCCCGAACTCAGACACAGTTGTTGCCCCTCAATCTTAACATTGGCTTTAACTGTCTCCTTCAATCTAGTAGTCTGTCTTTTACTCTGATGTTAGCCTTTTCACTCACTTTTCAGTCTACGTGCTCTTGCCTGCAGTCATAATTGATACTTCACCTTGCCCCAGCCCTTCGGTGTGCGTACCATCTTCCCAAGTGGGTGTCAGTCCAAGACCCTTCTCTAACCTTAGGATAAATGCAAAACTTTCTCCTTGCAGTGTTCTTTATTTAATGTTGGTTAATGATTAGATCCCTCAATCCCAGCTCTACAGTCTTAGTTCCACCTTGCTTCTTAAGTGACCCTTGTCTAAGACTCTTGCCCTCAAAGTGGTCCAGACAGACATGGTCAAACTAAACTAAGGCCAACCAACCAAACAGCCCACAGCTTTGTTTCCTAGCAACATGAGTGAATATTTCATTTATCACAGCAGGGATTTGCATTTAAATGGCCACGTTAATTGAACTCAGCTAGTTTCCTCCTCTTTTTGCTTTTCAATATGTTGTAGATTCTTGTGTTATGCTGTGCTGTGACCACAAAAACCTTTTCACATGTGATCCAATTTATTGGAGTAATTCAGTGAAAACGAGTATCTCACATTTATGTTACTGTAATCCTCCATACTGCCCAAGAGTGCCAAAGGAGGTAAAAACACTCACAACCAGAAACCAACAACAATCCAGTCTTTCTCTCTGCATCTTTTCCCTCTCCTCTGTGGTGGCAACATCATACAGCCGTGTGTTGTATTGAGGGTGCAGGTGGCAGTGGATGCAGATTCTCTGAAAGCCATTAAGTCTCAGTATCAGTCCTGACTCTTGGATCACAATCTGTCTGCCTCAATTACTTTGACTAGGGGCAACAGCCCATGAAAACCGTTTTGGGAATAGAGTTGAAACCCATAAAAAAGACACATCCTCCTATTCTAGAAGTAATGTAGGTGGATATAACAAAGATGCATGCTTTAAAATTACAGCCATTGTTTTATGTGATAGAGGAAATTTGGTACTGTGCTTTTAGCCCACATGGAACACCAAGTGGAATGATAATTTGATAATTTGATCATTTTCTCGAGCAGAGCCTCTTTATTACAAATACATGAGATTCCACATAAACCAGTTGAGTGGAACATCCCAGTTATAGCTCCTTCCTGATTCCAGCGAGCACGTCCGTCCTATGATTCATATTTCTGTAGCTTCCGCAGCTACAACACAACCCAATCGAATCCAGTCATCCAGCATCTAAAGCCCCCTACTCTGCTGATGTTGTATGAAACAGAAGATTAATGTGGAACATTAATACAAGTGTACAAGCAAGAAAGATGTCCTCCACTATAACTTATGATGTAACCAGGGCCAAAATGTATTGATATTCCCATAACACAACCCACTGGCCCCCTGGACAAAATCATTTTGTTTTGATTTTTAATAGTGGGTCAATAATTCCTCTGGTGCTTTCAGCCAAAACTAATGCACATCAATACTTTGACATTGAACAGCATCCTTTTTGAGAGAAATACTATATACTTGAAGATTTGTATTTTTGTTTATTAATTTATTTAAATTTCTCAAATGTGGTTGAATAAAAATGATTAATGACGATCGAATGATTTTCAGCCCTGCAGCAGCCTGGCAAATATGTAAATTAGAGGTACTTAAAATTATGCAGTAGTGTGGATTGGTTATGTGGGGCAAAGGGCACAACTGTACAGTGATGTAACAATCCCATGTGTGTGTGTGTGTGTATCTGTCAAAAGCTGTACATGTTAGCAGACCACAAACAATATACAGCATGTTCCTCTGAACTGCCATGCAGTGTTGTACCTACAAGATCTGTTGTCCCTATTATAAAAATTGCAGGTGGATGTCAGATATCAGCAAAAATTTTGATACAGCAGTTTCAGGGAAGAACCTTTTGAAGGTGTACGAGTTACTAAATGTCACAGCCTACATTTTGTACAATTCAGTTTGGGGAGCAGAATGTCACTTTTAATGCTATTGTTTTTTTTTTTTTTTTTTTTGTCCATGAAGAAGAAAGTGAATGAACAAATTCTTTATTGTAAAAATTAATTATTTGGCATAAGTGTAACAAAAGTACATGAAGTGTGACAAAGAGATTTTCTGCTTCAGTGTGTTTAATATGACATATGGCAGCTCTGTCATCAGTCATGAAAAACAAGCATTTCTTTTTTAATTGACCTCTTACCTTGAATGACATGTTGCATATTCATCTGCTGCAACTCGGTAACCTTTTGCAACGTGGATCACTAATGTTGTAATAAATCATGACAGGGGTCAGAACAGTGTCACAGCACATTTACAGACAATACATCACTCATCACGGATCTGTACACATCTCTACTGGCTTGACACCTTTATGATACTTAGATAGTCCTGATAGTCCTTTAGTGGTAATTTATTCATGTAAGAATGAAGATAAATGTACAGCCATCAAGAGGAAAGAGATATATCATCATACAACTGCATTTTGATTTCCAGTTATCCTACATTCTGGCATTTCTCCAAAACTTTTCTTCAAATTTTGGGGAATAAATCAAATTTCCAATTTTACAGTTCTTAAACACATTTCTGAATAAGTTGGTTTGGCAGGAACGTTTTAGTCCTCATCGACTTCTACATTCCTGGCTGGCTGTGAGAAGAGTGAGGGAGGCAGGGAGGGAGGCCAGTATTTGTTTTACTTAGCCACTGTGTTTTCACCCTCCCTTTTTTTTTTTTTGAAATGCACCCTGGGTTCTTTTTGTGAATCACCCGGCAACAGACACATCACTTTGTCTCCATCTTTTCACTGCGAGCGGAAACGTCTCACCGAGGCTCTTCTGGAGAGGCCTAGCAGCGTCCTACCTGACTGACTTACCAATGAAGAGCCAGACACATTCTATGGGTCTGCAGTGTTACACATAACTAGTCCTGACAACAGTCCCTCCCTCTCCCCACCACCCGAAAAGAACAGAAGCTTTTAGGATTAAGAGACATGGAAAAGCTACAGTACAGGGCTCTGTCTGTCTATTTGTTTGTCAGTGGGTCGTTCTGTTTACCTCTACGTCTTTATCTCTCTTTCATGTGCCAAAAACACACACATTGATTTCCATAAGCTCTGAAGTGCTAAGCCAACATACAACAATGTTAAAAAAATGTTAGTTCAAACTAGGTATTTGAGATTCTAATTTGAGATGTACACTTTGCATTGATTGGCAAGCATTGAAACTGAGTTGGAAAGTGACTGCATACGTTTCATGCACTTCACAGAGGTTCAGAGCTAACATGGTCTCCCAGTGTGATAATACCATGAGGCTGTAATATTATGCAGTTATGCTGATAAAGGGACAGAAGCATTTTTGCGAGGTTTGATCATGTTTGGAGCGTCCAATGGGTTTGCAAAGGTCAGGTTTCTTTAATATTAAACTATACTATTACTGATGGTATTTTCAGTAGGCTTTATTTGGTCCCTGTCTGTTTGCATAATGGTACAGGTCTGTTTTTACATGTTTTCATTTTTAGCTATGATAACAGCATGGCTGTAGAGATGGCAATATTGGTTTGTCTGTCAGTCCATTGGTCGGTCAACCATTTTGGTCCAGGCTGATATATCAAAAACTTTAGGACGGATTTCCATGAAATTTTGTACATACATGGTCCCCAGAAAATGAACCCTAATGACGTTGATGATCCCCAGGTTTTTTCTCTAGAGCCACCATCAGGTTCTTTTTTGTGGGTCTGAGTTTTTTCGTCATGAAATTTGGTACAGACATTTCTGTCCCCTTCAGGATGACTTGCAAACATTTTGGCGATCGCTTAGCTTTTCATCTAATGCCATCACTAGGTCAAAAATATAATGTTCCCAGTACTTTGGCTCATGACCAAATACCTGCAAAACTAATGACATTCCCATCAGCCTCAGCTGACACTGAAACACTTTCTATTTATTGCTTATTAGCAAATTATGGCCTGCTAACATGCTACACTAATATGGTGAACATGGTAAGCATTCAACCTGCTAAGCATCACCATGTTAGCATTGTCTTTGTGAGCATGTTAGCATGCTGACGTTAGCATTTAGCTCACAGCACTGCTAAGTACTGCCTCACAGAGCTGCTGGCATGGCTTTAGACTCTCCTCGTGGTAATGTATGTTGAGCTACCAGCAGATGTTCCAGTTTATCAATACACACACTATATTTTACACAGATTCAAATCCTGCTTGAGTAGCAGTTTTTGAAGAGTAGCTGTATTTGAAGTAGCTGTATTTGAAGATATCCTATTATGTTGTACATAAAGATTGTTACCATGTATGCAAAGGCTTATAGAAACCCTAACAGTAAAAGGCAACATATTTCTAAAAGGATCTTTAAATATGCCTGCATTATAAAATGCACCTGTCATCATTATCACTGTCATTATCATCTGTATCACAATTTTGTCTTTCTCACATGAGTGCTAATCTGCACTGCAGTTTTAGAGCATCACTTTTGTCCCCTATGTCTGAGCAGTGAAACTGACAGGGGGGCAGCTGTCTGCCTGTGTGTTCGCCTGTACTCTACTCTCTATTACTACCACCTCCTTCTGTAATTACAAGCTCCACTGCACACAGGCTCACCATCAGGTGGGGCCAGGGCCACAAGCACAGCACCACCAGCTCTCATCCCGGTGGCATTTTGAATTCCCTCCGTGTGAAAGCTGCAGGCCAATGGGAGGTTTTTTGCACATCTGAGGTGCCACAGCCTTCAGGCCAATCAGCCAGTTGGGATTAGAAATGCTAAATTTCGTTTCATATCATTAGAAGGTTAGCTCACCCCTCATTGGTTCACCATCTGGGCATTCTTTCCTTCCCTCTCAGTGGTGTGGCTTTTCAGTCGCACTGTATCAGCACAGCACAGCCTACATTACAGAGGAGGGAGACAAAAAGAAGCAAAGATGGAGGTTAAAGATTTGGGCAGATGAATCCAGGGGGTAGCAAAGGAAGCTAGCTGTGAGACAAATAAGGATGTGTGGAAAAAGAGAAAAAAGAGAGGAAATAAAGCAAATGAATGGGATAATATGGAAATGGTAAAAAAAAAAAAGGTATTTGTTAGACGTTTTTGACACACTCCAGTATTTCATGCTTCCATTACAGTGACATGCGCCATGCCATTGTATATAATGCCAATTGACATTAAAATGAAGCTACTTTGGCATCAATATATCACAAGTCATGCATCATCTGACCCTTTACAACAAACTGAAAATACAGGAAAAATTGAATATTGCCGTCACACGTTTGTCATTCCCAAAGGCAGATGTAGATTGTTTTTTATATTAACGTTTGTTTACTCCTTACTCATTTTACAACTCAACATCATAACTCGAACTTTAACTATTAAACCCTGCCAGAGTCTTATCTCCCAGTGAGAGCCTAATAATTCATCTCGATGTGGGAGTTAAATTCTGCATTAAGACTGCTCATTTGGGATGATCCACAAGGGTATTTCATTTTGGAAGACAGCGACCTAAGAAGATTATAAACAGTTTCAATTTATCTCACACACCCTGACTGTCTTTATTAGCTGGGACCCTCTTATCATGTTTTGCCAGGAGCTAGAGCACCCACTGGCATCTCCCTCATCTGCTACTTTGAAGTGGCTGCATTTGATGCAACATTAGGCCACTTCTACTTATTTTTACACATAGTGAGGCCTTTTAATGCAATCTGTTTTAAGTTAATCACCCGAAAATTGGATGGATGGAAGTTTAGAAAATGAAAAGTGTCACATAGGCGTGCTATGCTAAGTGTCATTTATGTCAACTTGGTGGAATCTATAGAACCCATAGAAGTATATATTATTTATCAACTGGCCCTTGAATGAGTCAGAAAGAGAGAGAGAAGTGAGAGAGAGAAAGAGAGAGAACTTGGTGATGTAAAAAAAAAAATCTGCAGGAGTAAGGATATAAAACCTTGAGACAAGAGGATGCTCCTCTCTCAAACCCGCTGCCTTCTCAGTGGTGGAAATGTTGGAGTTGGGAGGGTCGACTTTGAGGTGACATTGACGCTATGTAGATGAGAGTGAGGATCCTGCGCTCCATGTTACGTCCCTGCTCGCTTCAACTCAGACGGCGGCAGCTCCTTTCCCCGTCTTCTCTCCCGTCCTCTCTTTCAGCACCACTCCTTTCAGGACAGCACCTCGCTCTCAAAGACGCATTTGTCCACCATCCTACCCTCTCAGGATCGTATATTTGCTCGCTGTCGTCGGATGCAAAGTTCCCACCTTGGTTTTATTCTACAAGTGCAAGGAAGTAACTTTTTCAAAATTCGGATTTTCTGGCAAGTCAAAGCATTTGACTGTAAGTATTATGTTATACAGTCTGCATTTTCCATAAATTACGGATAGATGAGTGTTTATTGACATTGTTATCACAAGCGAAGACCATTGAGGAATTTGGCATGCAGATGCGCTGAATTTGGCAATGTGCGTGGATGTGCTACTGCACTTCACTTGCTGGCGACGCAAGAGACTTTTCTCATGAGGGTCATTAGCGTATTTGATCCTTCATTCCTGTAGCCGTGTTTTAAATGCCAAATGTAAATGTGTGATCCGTGTGTGTGGGGGGGAAATCATCATTTTTTGTTTTGTTCACTAAATCCCAATTAGTCTTGATGGTGCGTGTCTGTTTTAAGCCAAATGTTACATGATATAAAATGTTTAACATAAAATATAAGATTTGTGACCACGGTGTCTCACGCTGCTCTTCACAATTACGGTCGCGAGGAAGCTGGAGAGCTCAGAGAGCGCGCTCCATGTTTCATTCGTCCTCACGAGCAGACGTTCCTTTTGCATTTCAAAAACGAACGAAATAGCGTGCACTTTTAAATGCAGAACATAACTAAAATTGTGTTGTTTAAACCCGGTGTGGTTAATTTGTTGTCAATTCATTCGGATTAATTAGAAAGTAAATTAAAATTTTAAATGTCCTGCAGATATTTGATGAAAATGTCTACTCAAAAACTTCAGTGACTTATTAGCCTCTCCAGGTGATTCATTAGACATTAGCGTCGCGTCTGACTCCTAAATGTGTTTAATTGCTGTTCTCTTGTGCCGAAGCAATAGGAAGTGGGCCATTGAATTTAGAGCGTAATGAATCAAGGACAAGAGCAGGATCTAAATTTCTGTTAACATGCATTCACTCCAGGCAATTAAAAGTGCTTCTTAATGCAGGAGAAGTCTTTATTTGATCCCGTGGGGTTCACGGATCGCGGAGCACATGTTTTCTCTCATCACCCCTGAAGAAATGTTATGGAATTAGAATGGATGCTTTAATTGCGTTAAATTATATTTAAGTAGAAATATAAAACTTATTTTCCAGCCGGGCCAGTACAACTTTATATATTTTTTTGTCATTGATGAAATTCGATTTTCTTTCTCAGAAAAAGTGATAATTCAATTAATGAGGAAAATAATTGCACTTTCACTGACCTGGATTTCAGAATCACATGTTATTTTTGTAAAATCGTATACAATTAAGGCAGATTAGTCCCTAATTATTAAGACCTCACATCCGACTTCAGAAAACATTTCAAACAAATAGATTTGCAGGCAAGTAAAATTGTGTCACCTAATTGATGTATTCTGATTATTTTACCCAGTGAAATGTTTTAGTCTAAACATATTTATTTCTGCTTTCAGGGTCGCTGGACCGCTGCTAAGCTGCCCCTGCTGATCACTCTCAGTACCATACTATTCGTCTCTGTTCGGTTGTTATCTGGGAGTTAGGTGTACAAGACGGATACGCTGCTGTCTGCCTGGACCGGTGCTGATACCCCTTCCTCTCCACTGGTCAGGACTATCCGACACGCATAGTGACCATGGCCACCAACGGGACCAAAGCCTCGGACGGACACGTCTTAACTGAGACAGTGAATGACGCGCCCACCACAACGCCAAACGACAAACCCAAAACCTTGGTGGTGAAAGTGCAGAAGACGAAAAGTGAGATACCCGAGAGAGAAACGTGGGGCGGGAAATTTGACTTTCTTCTCTCTTGTGTCGGATACGCAATCGGACTCGGAAATGTTTGGAGATTTCCTTATTTATGTGGAAAAAACGGAGGAGGTAATCAGGAATTCTTGGCATTTTTTTTTCATTTATCCATGTACCAAAAGGAGTGCAAAGATCTCTACATCAAAACCTACCATTTCGCTCCCAGAGGTTTTTAATTTAACTAAATTCAAAGTGTATTTCCTGCATTAAAGCCGTGCGTAATTGCGCACAAGCGAAAGCCAGCAGCGGTGATCTGAAACCAAATACTCCTTTTATCAAATATCTTATATGGATTTTGATGAATGTTAATAGTTTATGATTCACCTTCACTGATACACCTTTACTTCTCACCTCTCATTCAGGGGCCTTCTTGATTCCCTACTTTTTGACCCTCATATTTGCTGGTATGCCCTTGTTCTTTCTGGAGACGGCTCTTGGTCAGTACACTTCTATTGGAGGGCTTGGAGTGTGGAAGCTGGCCCCCATGTTCAAAGGTAAAATATACTTTTACGTTATCCTTAAGGCCCTAAACTAAGCTCTTTATGTTAACTGGCTGCTTCGTGAAGGCCATGTTGAATAACAAACTTAGGCAGTCAGAAGGTCGGGCTATAAGTAATTACATAACAGAGGGCAAAGTTTAATCTAGGCTACTAAAACCTACAAACATTTCGTACATATACACTTATTCTCATTTTATTTTAACAAAAATATTTCAGCACCATTTAACATCATGCTTGTGCTCTCTCCTTGTTTCAGGTGTGGGTCTGGCTGCTGCTGTTCTGTCCTTCTGGCTAAATATCTATTACATTGTAATCATTTCCTGGGCTATTTATTATCTGTACAACTCCTTCACTGCTGTGAGTATTTTATATTTATATTAATGCCGGTCCCTAATAAAATAATGTAACAATAGGACTTGAATTTTGAAGATTAAGGGAAGAAAAACATCTTAAAGTAGTAGTAGTGTCCTTGAATCCTTGCATGCCCCTTAAAATCAGAACAAAGCACTGATTTTATTTTGTCTAAGTTGTAATTTTACATAGTAACCCTTTAAATTATGTGGCAAGTTCTGTTTGCCAGGACCTCTTATATAAGGATACACAGCCCTTAACAGGGTATGACATTTATTACTTCCTTTCCCACATAATTAGTGCCTTACACAAGGTATTGATAAATGCATTTGGCGATGAGGCATTCACTTCTCTGAGAAAAGCATGAAATCTCAATGAGTATCATGGTCTTGGCTGCTCGACAGCCAGAGAGAATGGGACCCGGCGGTGGGAGAGAGGTCCAAGAAAAAAGAGCTGTCTGTGTGATTTTTCTCTCTTTTCTCTTACATTTTCAGGACCTACCATGGCAGAGTTGTGGCAATCCATGGAACACCGACCGCTGCTACACCAACTACAGCATTGCAGACACCAGGAACCTCACCAGCGCAGTGGTGGAGTTCTGGGAGTAAGCTGGACACAAGAGTCTGTTTAGATCACAAAGATACTGCTTAAAACAGATATAAGCTGCACAGAAAGGTCATGGTCCCTATTGCACACAATGAAGATCAGGATTAGAGTCTGATATGACCAATTGGACCTGAGGATCCAGTGGTTCACCTTTAATATCTATCTATCTCCAGATACTTCTAGAAGTGTAAAAAGTCTAAGAAAAGAATCATTAGATGAGTGTAAAAAAATTGCGTGTAGACATTTGTGCATGGAAGAATGATTCTCCGTGACCGTGGTGCCTTAAAAAAGCTTTAGGGGTGAAAAAAAAGAAAGCCACGTCTTTGTGAATATCCAGACTTGTGTTTGCATATTTGTGCATGCACCCATGCGTGCTGTATGTATGATATCAAGGAGGCATGTGTGCGTTGTAGTAAGACCACTTTACTCCTTCTCTGCAGACGTAACATGCACCAGTTGACCGATGGTCTGGAGAAGCCTGGGGAGGTCAGGATCCCACTGGCTATTACACTAGCCATTGCTTGGGTGCTCGTCTATTTCTGTATCTGGAAGGGGGTCAGCTGGACAGGCAAAGTAAGTAGAAGGAGAGGACAAAGACAGAAACAAAACAAAATAAAAAAAAACAACATATGTGTGAATTGAACTGGCATCATCTCAATGCTCAAGGTCATAGAATTGGCACAATGACATGTTGGATTATTGTTCAAATGAAGGGATTGCATAACTTCACTTAAACCTTTATCTATCAAAGTGTAATCTGATAGACTTTCACACTAATGTTCATACTAACTTCACTAAAATTGAAGTTACATCATCATTTCTTATTCAGTAGATTTCAATGTGGATGATCTGAATTGTGTTGACTTTGATAGCACAGTGCAAAATTAGTTCAGATAAGGAGAGAAATAGTCCACTGACAGTGCTGAACCCAACCATTCTGGGGTCATCTTGCCTCTGGGGAATGGCTGACTAGGTCACTGTGCTGCACTGTGCTGTGGGGATGGTGCCACAGTGTTGTAACACTGTTCATGATAAGTTGACCAACTTAGCAGTTCTTACTTCTTGTACAGTTTTGTTGTCTTGCAGGACAAATATTCCAAGTAGAATAATGTTCACTACAGTTGTGCGATTTTAAAAGTTAGTTTTGGCTTAGACAGACAATGTTCTTTCTTTTTTTTAAACAATGACTTTGTGTCCCCACAGGTGGTGTACTTCTCAGCCACATACCCTTACTTCATGCTGTTCATCCTGTTTTGTCGTGGCATCACTCTACCTGGTGCAATTGATGGAATCCTCTTCTATATCACACCAGACTTTAACAAACTTAAAGAGTCTGAGGTATGCTTTCTGTTCCCTCTGGTTTCTGTTTAAGGATACATAACGTTTTTTACTGACCATCAAAAAAAAAGGTGACCACAGAGGATAAGCTGAACCACAGTGGGGTGTGTTTTCGGTTATTTGGGGCAAAGTTGTACAGACTGCTTGCAGGTTATGGTAATGCCATTGTAGAGGTCTCTAACTGTACCTACACATGCTAATTAGTCATTAAGGGGTGTACAGAGCTCAGTCTTATCCAAATAGATTCTCAGTGAGTGCACAGTATTAATATTATCACAAACAGACACTGTCTGTAACAATTACTGTTTCTTGCATTGGTCGAAAAATAGTAGAAAAGATGTCTATTAGCACACAGCCAGAAAAAAACATTATTACTAGGGTATTTTCAAAATATTGTACCTTGTGCAGCAGAGCAATAAGCTTATAAAACGTTTATGATGGCTACATACATTTGTATTTGTATGTACAGATGCAGACTTATTATAAAGTATACTACGTCTCAGGTTTTTGGTATTATATTTTATTCTGTAATGATTGTGAATGAATTACTTCATCATTACAGCTCAAGAAGAACATGAGATGAAGATAGATGAGAGGTGTGGAGAGGCAAGGCAAGGTTACTGAGTTAAGTCAATTAAGATGGGATGCAATGGGATCAGAGTGTGTTAGATAGTAACAAGATAGCACTTAGGTGATACAATTTTCCAGAACAAGTATCAGCTTGAGTTCCTTCCACAAAGGTCTACAGGAGACAAGATTGTTTGTGCACATGGGTTGCATAGCCCAGCCACAAATCATATCATGAGCAAAAAAAAAAAAAAAATCCTGGCCATTTTCTTTTAGGAAATATGTATTTAGCATCAACTTTGCACAAATTACATGTCCTGGTTACATGACCTGGTTATTTTAACCTCTTATTCCTAATATTTGTGTGTCAGGTGTGGCTGGATGCTGCCACTCAGATCTTCTTTTCATACGGGCTGGGATTAGGCTCTCTGATTGCCCTTGGCAGCTATAATACCTTCAATAACAACGTATACAGGTAGGTGATTATAATATGTTAATTTAGGTAAATTTATCACATGAATAAAATACCTGTTCAAATGAAATCTTACTGTCTAGCACCGGTGTTGTGGAAAAACTGCCTATACGCTGCTGTATACTGTACTACTGAACAAAAAGACACATGAAACACTAACAGGTCGTTGACAACAATATATTGTACAATAGGACACAGGCAATCAGAAGTCATCAGCTATCTCCCAGATAAGATACAGGAACACAGCTTTTATAGTATTCTGGAGACAAAGAAACTGTTCCATTGGTCAGCTTTAGATGGTGTGATAGGTTTAAACCTATAGGAACTTCCCATAACATACCAAGACCCTTAATACACATCTGGAAAGCATAAAAGCATCTCTATACCATAGAGGTGACCTTTTGACCTCATGTTGAGTCACATTGCTTAGCATACTCACATAAAAAGACATGAAACGGGGTGAAAGTTCAAGACTAGAGACATTAATAAAACTGGAAATATTAACTATTTAAAGTAAATACACAAACATATGGTTTCTAAATGTTTAAAAGTATACAAACAAATGATTATGAATAGATGAATAATATGTGAATAAATGATAAGCTATAAGCTTACATCTAAGTTTACTTTCACGCCAGTCACTCACACATCTCTTTTTGAAGGAAACTGCAGATGTCTGTTGCTGGGATTATTTTTGGTTTCCTGGCAACATAGTGTCTGCTGCACCTTCTATTTTTGGACTATTTGAGCCTCCAGCTGTATCAGTCATTTCATTATTTTGGCTCTACACTCTGTTTAACACTCACAGGTACAGACGTTTGATTTGCCTCAGCCTCTGTCCCACTGTCGGATAAATATTTGGTTTATGTACATCTATGGTTCCAACTATTTTGAAAGAGCTGGAGCTCAGTGCCATTTTAGAAGAACATGTCAATATAAATGTATTCAGCTGCAGTGCTACTGCAGGATGCAAAATGGCTCTAAAACATCCCACCCCCCCATGTCTCTCGACAATGTGTTACGGGTTGATAAGGAATTGATATTGGCGTGACAATGGCCTGTGCCTTGTGCTTTGTGTCTCCCCTACAGAGATTCTGTCATTGTCTGCTGCATCAACTCCTTCACCAGCATGTTCGCTGGCTTTGTCATCTTCTCCATCGTGGGATTCATGGCCAGTGTAACAAAGAGACCCATCGCTGATGTGGCAGCCTCAGGTAATTGCAATCAATGTTGAATCTCAATAGTGACAATAGGCACAGGCGAGAGATATTTATGATTAGCCCTTGGAATTGCTAGATGTTATTTTTTCAGTCAGAAAGGGAAGGTTTAGCTTGTTACTATATGTCAGTTCTTATTTCCAGGTTTTTTATAGAAAGGACATTTCTCAGTGATTTTGTTAAACTCTCTGTCCTTTGTAAATACTCAAGTTTGACACTCTGCACTCACACTTTTATTTCTTCCAAGGACACTTTGGATTTGAGATGTTCTTGTTTTATCCAGTATTAGTTACTTTAGTTGAGTATGATTATTAAAAATGGTAAACAACACGTTTTTAAATTAACTTGACTTTTTTGACATTTTTTGCCATGGTTGCACAACTTATTATAAATTCATGTTATCAATATTTTTTTTTAGGACCTGGCCTGGCATTTTTGGCTTATCCAGAGGCTGTCACCCAGCTGCCCGTCTCTCCTCTCTGGGCCATACTCTTTTTCTCCATGCTGCTGATGCTGGGAATCGACAGTCAGGTAAAGAGAAACCAACAAAAGTGGTCTCAGTTGTGGTTTTTAGAATATATTCATATAGTAAAGATATTCCAGCTTCTGTCAAGGAAGAAAAATATAATAAATCAATACAAATGTTAATGTTTCAGGCCAGGATTCTATTTAATCTAATGTTTTATTGTGACAACAGCATATTACAGAACACTGTTTTGACATGACTGCAATTTCTCCAGTTCTGCACTGTGGAAGGCTTCATCACTGCACTGGTTGATGAATTCCCTCATGTTCTCCGAAAACGCAGAGAGATCTTCATCGCAATTGTCTGCCTTATTTCTTACATCATTGGACTGTCCAACATCACACAGGTAAGTACGTCTTTCTTATTGGATAACCCACCAACGTTTACAGACATTACTGGGTAATGTAACACAACTTCCTCCGAATAAATCATAGGTTGTTTAGCATCATGTTGCAGTCTGCAAACATGAAACAACATTAAACAGGTCCTCACCCATCATTTAATTGCACTTATTTACCAAAGGATGAAGACATGGTCAGTTGGTTTATCTGTCTATTTGTCCGTCTGTCCAACACTTAAGTCCAAAGCACGATATCACACCTAAAGACAAGATTTTCATGACATTTAGGATTTTTGTTAATGGTGTCCCTACAGAGATTCATAATGATTCTGGGGACTACCTCTGCTATTCTTTTGTGCCACCATCAGGCCATAATTCCCATTTAATTTTAAAAAATCATAATCTGAGGGGCAGATTGCTATAAGTCATTATTACTGAACACATCCATGCTCCTCAGAGAATGAACCATTTAGTGCAGCTTTCTTGTAGCACCTGCCTTACAATAAAATGCCACTTTTGCAAGCAAGTAGTAACATTGTCACAATTTGAATCAAAAGTAAAATATAAAAAACAATAAGGGAAGGAGCTTCTGTGTCTGCCTGCAGAATCTCCGCGGTCCAAGGTCATATTTGCTAATGGCACTCGGAGAGGCCACATTGTACCTCTACTTTTGCCAAACTGGATTTCGATCATGCACACAGCTCTGTTAGAAAGAGACCCTAATCGCTGCTCCAGGCAGTATACAATATATCAAGCTTCACAGAGTAGGAGTTGACAAACTGTAGCAGGTCCCTTTGAGCTGGTCTTCATAATGACCTGGTAGCCGCAAGAGATTGTGGACAGACATGAAATGTTTAGAGGAGATGCTTGATCTACACAGGTCCTGTCCGTGCTGCACATCCACAGTTTCCACAAGAAAGTCTTAGCACTGCCCTCACCAATGAGACGTCACTAACTCTCACCAGCCACACAGCCACTGGTGCTCTCGCCCTTTATGTTATTCCACTTGACCGATTTAGTACTGTCCTGCACGTCCAATACTATAATTGCTTCTTCAAAGTTTTCCCCTTTGCCTTCATCTATCTTATCATCTTCTTTTCTTTTGTATTCTGCTTCTCTCCTTTTGCAGGGTGGACTGTACGTGTTCAAGCTATTCGACTACTACTCAGCTAGTGGAATGTGCCTGCTCTTCCTGGTCTTCTTTGAGTGCATCTCCATTTCCTGGTTTTATGGTTAGCCAGTAACCCTCTTAAAGATGTTTTTTTATTCCATCTAAAAACAGGATTGCACATATATGTCTTTTGTTTCTGACTTACTGGGAGCTAAAATCTAAAGATCTAACATTTAAGATCAGGACAAGATCTGTATCTGAGATCACAAATTTTGGACTGCATCTATATAGACACAACACACAAAGTAAAACTGTATTAATGCTTTATCTATCGTTCCAGGTGTGAACAAATTCTATGACAACATTGAGGAAATGGTTGGCTACAGGCCCTGTCTGTGGTGGAAGGCCTGCTGGGTCGTTTTCACTCCGCTCATTGTGGCTGTAAGTGTTATCTGTGGGTAACATGCAGGATTTAACCAACAGTGTTCTAGACACCAACAGGGAAAATAACACCCCATCAAGGACAATATAGGCTTATGAGGTCTCAGCCGAAGCTATGTATGGAAAATGATCGCTATAATCCTTATATGCAAAACTAGGCTATATTTGTTTACTATGGTTCATTTCAGCTTGTTGGTTGTGTGCACAAAACTTTCACTTGATGTAATGATTGGGTTTATTAACTGACTCCTCCATACCTAAATAGCAACTTAAATATTTCACAATACATTTGTTTATTACTTTACGAAGTGTGACTGTTGTGGCCAAAGATCATCTCAGACCAAAAGCTTAGTCTGACGTTTTACTGTAGCATGGCTTCATGTACATAGCCTAGCACTCAAAATCTATTAGTTAAATGTCAAAACAAGTGTGCACACGCACACTTTTTAAGAAAATTAGTTTTAGGAGTTCACATGATGTGACGTGAACATGATGACGAAAGTGCTGAGATCTATTTACTTTTCCCTCTTGTCCAGGGAGTCTTCTTGTTTAGTGCAGTGCAGATGGTTCCCCTAACCATGGGTGACTATGTGTTCCCTGCCTGGGGCCAGGGGGTTGGCTGGTGCATGGCCCTCTCCTCCATGACCCTCATCCCTGGCTACATGGGCTACATGTTCCTCACACTCAAAGGCACTTACAAAGAGGTAAGATCAATGTGGAGTCAGTCGAGGAGTTGATTCAGTTCACTTAAATAATACGATTTGACCTGTTTATCTGCTGTATTTGCCCTAAAACAATGAATACTTGCACTACACTGCACATAATTAATTCTATGTTATTACACTTACACATATTTATACTGGTATATAAATGTCAAGAGTTTTCGATAGTGTAATGCAAATAAAATAGCCAAAGATTTCCCTGAATATAGGCATCACTGTACCCACCTCTGAACATTTCATACATCTTTAAGCTTTGAATTTTAATCTGCAGTCGGCAGCGAGGTAGGCTCTGTGTTAAGAGTTTCAAGTGGATTATTTAGTATGCAAGATTTTTGGCTCAAATATATTATTACATACTGTATGACAGACAAATCCAACACAGGGAACACAAGCGGTGTTTTTATAGGGTGCTGATGTTTTGTGGGGATAATGCATTGAAAATGTGGCACACAACCCCAAGGATTTCATAGAGATCCATTTTAACCATGGAGGGAAGCTTGAATGAAAATTTAAGATCACTCTAGATTTTTTGTCTTGCTCAAGTATGTTTACCAGAATGTACTGATCCAGGGTTTATTATCTCCACTTACGTTTTGAACATTTACATAATGGTTGGCAATGAAAGTAGTACCTGAAATGTATTTTAACAGCAAAAAGAGTCTTCACATTGAATGTTAAAATGCTCAGCTTTGCCCAATGTCATTTTGCTCTGTGCATTATAACTGTACTGTGATTCAATGCTTTTGTAATGAGCAAGCACAAATGCATGCCAGGTAAAGAGATGAACATTTTCCATGAAGAGTATAACAGTGATAAAAGGATTAGTAAAATAGAGTTTTTAATTAGTTCTATCAAACAATTTTAGATGCCTTTTTTCTACACCAGCCACTGAGTTCTCAGTAAATTATCATTCATTTGTATGCAGCAGAATGGTACACTGCATTTTTATGGATCTGACGATCCTAATCAATGGCAGATAATACCTTTTCCGCCATGCCATTTACATTAACAGCTTTTTGATTTGCAGTCATTCGCAATGCGCTTACATCTATACGGTCCTTAGTGACGGATACAGCTTTATAGCCACCACTGACAGAATAAATGGGCCATAATTGCAGGCAGTGCAACAGAGGCTGTCAGAGGCGATGTGCAGGTGTCAGATCCCGCAGTACCAGCTGATGGCTGATTGTCTAATTGTAGCAATCAGCCAGCTGATTAGTGCTCTGCACCCAGGCGGAAGGTTAGTTTCACAAACACTCCACATAAACGCAGACTGTGCCGCAGAGCCCGGGTCGAACACTAGCCATAGTTTAGAACATTTGGAAGACTTATCAAGTTTGGGATGGTTTGATTTAGTTTCGTGGGCTCAGTAAGTTCAGCCCATGAAGCATATGTTAGTGTCATGAATATTGGCTTTAATCTTCTTGTATCAGCCATAAATCAGGCTGTATTAATTCATATCAGCATAAATCACATCAGGGGAAATACATAAATGTCTTTTCTGAGAGCAGCCGATCTATCTATCCCAGAGCCTGAGGCTGTGCATTCATTATGCTCACAGCTGTGTAGCTGCCGGTTTTGTTACAGTTTATGGGTTTGATCACAAACTTTGCAGCTGTTTGGTTTCTACCAGTGGTATATGAGAGTGTCATTGTAATTTCAACACCATCAGTGCATTTTTCAGCTGTGTGATATCAGTGATATTACATCTCCTCTCTATGCTTCTCCCTTTCAGCGTCTGAGAATGATGTTCACGCCTACAGTACTGGCGAAGGTTCAGGAAAATGGCCCGGACCAGCAGACAGAAAACCAGAGTCAGAACCCTGCCAATGAGGAAGCCTACATCTAGAAACTTCTGGCTGTCTCCGTCTCAATGGCCAGACTGGCGATCTACACAGAAGAAACGTAATCAAGGTTGGGAACGACCACCAGACTTCCATGTCTGCTTTTATTCACCTACCTCCTGGGGACACGTGAGACCAACCTGATTACACAGTTATTTTTAGGGGTTTTTCTGTTTGTTTATTTGTATAATACAGAGTTATAAAACATATGAGGAAAAACAAACTACCCAGCGAAATTGTTGTGATATTATGAATTTCATTATGCAAAAAAAGATAGCCTTTTTAGAAAAGGAAATGTGACTTAGGAAATTATTATTGTATATTGAATATATAATTTAAATTTGGAGGCCCGTGATGATTCAATAGTATTGTGCTACCTTACTACAATTACTAAAATACAATTACTGTACAAAGAAAAATATTGGTTAAATGCATTTTGCTTGTACATTAATTAAATACATTAAAATGAATGCAGTGTAGTAGGTGAAAAAAATGCGATTTGAAAGTTTGTTAAGTGAAAATTGAACATTGATCAATTTATGGCTAAGACAATATGGGGATGTGCAACAGGTAAGGCCAAATCTGCTTGTATGTGTAAAATATGATTTAGACAGACTATCACTCCCTTGCAGAATCCTGCAGTTTGCCTGAAGTGTTTACCACCCATGTCTGGGGCTACCTTTGAAAAGCACAAGCACAGTATGGAATTTTGAAGCGTCCAACTTCTTTTTGGCTCGATTGAAATTGGTGACAACAGCAAAAATAACCTACATAGGATACATAGCAAGAGACTGTTATAATTGTTTCTTTGTTTTCTAAAGAACAATAACTTTGTATGTCGTCTGAATCTTTTTTGTAGAATCATTTTTAGGTCATTTTCTATATGTGAGTGAGAAGGACCAAAATCATTCTCAAGTTTGAAAGATTGGTGCAGACATTTGACCCGCTGACTACATATGGATTATCTCATCTCTTTTTGCCTCTCTAAAGAGCAACAGGGTACAGTAATGAAGACAGCGCCCGTCTACAAGCACAATTTGGATCTGTAAACTACCACCTCTAACAATATAGGTGTGGCCAGTACAGAAATCCCACATTTGCACTGTGCGTAATATATTTCTGCCTGAGATTATTTGGAAAATGTAGATTTTCCTTCTCCTGACAACCAGTTAAGTGGAAAGACAGAGTTGTGTAATAATAAGCCTAAGCTAATTCTGTTATATTTCAAACTGTGAGAATGAATAAGCTGCAGTGGCTGCTGCATTGGAAACTGTTTGATGGATTTCTATGATAGCTACTATTCTGACTGGAACCGTTTACTTGTATCTATTTAGTAACCCACTTCTCAGGAACAAAGGTGGACGTGACCAAATTCTCTCAGATACTACCATTGTACACTGAAATAATTAATGCTGTATTTAAAAGAAAACCACAACTATCAGCAAATTTTTGCCATTTTCTCCAATTAATCCAACATGCAATCTTAAGCAGCAACAAAACATCAACACACAAATCAGTATTAAGACTTAATGTATATACGTACTTGGCACACTCAAAAGCTGATCCAAATTGTTGCCTCTGTTTCTGTGTGCTATTCAACTAGCATACTTCCTTTCAGTGTAAATGAACTGTGATGGCCTTCTCTCAGTCATCTTAGTAGGAGCCATAGTGTGTTTCTATCCTGGAGCGAGTGCAGATTTCCAATATCAGACTAGGAGAGAGAAACTTTGGCTCAGTCAGAGGACGAAGCCGGCAAAAGCACAGTTAACACTACAGAACATAGCTTGATGCTAAATAGGCCAACACCACTAAAACTACTCCTTTTCTTAGGGTAAAGAAAAAACCTATTATCACATATCAAGTTTGCTTGGCAATATTAAAATGTATATGTAGAAGCTGACTTTGTGACAGACCACAAATTTCACGGTATAACTATGAAGGAAGATCAAGAAAATTTGCTTCTGTGGCAGCTACATGCGACAGGAATCAGGTTGAATCAGTCCCTTTTATTTTCTTTTATTTATATATTTTTTTCAAAGATATGTGAAATAAAATGTGCAATGACAAAGGGTTCTGTGAATTTTGTATAAAGTTACCATACTGCAGTTTTCTCTCTTGAATGATGTTGTAAACTGGACTGTGTAATACATGTATCTGTGAATGTCTGTACAACCTGAG
>JAVQJD010035260.1:0-33878 GCA_036023655.1 Nannoperca australis
ATTCTGTCCATTTACCTCTATTATCGTATTTTACCCGCCGCCCCCCCACCCGCCCCCCCACATGCATGCAGTCAATGATGATGCCTTTTTCTCCCTTCTTTATTGTCAGAGGACAGCACTTATTAATGGCCACTTTCTCCTCGACGCTGTCACGTTCTGTGGATTCGGAGGATCCGGAGGTTCGTAGCCTTTGCACGAGACATCACATGCATTTTTATAGAGCGCGGTCGGGGCTGATACCTTTCCCACAAGCTGGGCTCCGGTCATGTGGACGGTCTGTCCACTGTATTAGCCCGGAGTGTAAGAGCACCACTGGTTGAGGTTTGCTGTAATAACGTTGCCAGCTGTTTCTGCTGAGCAGCGAGGACCGTCTGACGCCTGTGCGCTGCTCAGTTTTCACCATGAGCGCCCGGAGTCAGGCTGTCATTTCACATCTTTTTTTTTTTTTTTTGGGGGGGGGGATTTCACCACATCTTACCTTGGTGGTGTCCAAGGAGAAATGTGAGGACGCTTGATGATGGGTTTTGTTTGGTCACGAATCGCTCGTGGAAATGTCAGTGTTCCTTTGCATCGCGGGCGAACGGCCGACGCTGTCGACGCAGCGGCGAAATTAATATTCCACAAATAAGCGCATTTAACACGCATTGTTCACGTACTGAGCTTTCACTAGCCTCGGCTACACGAAGGCAGCAGCGTAGCACAAAGGAGACGTGCAGAGCGGGCAGCCTGCATTCACCACAAGATGTGCAGTCTTGCGTCAAAATAACACTCGTATCACATTTTTCTGTGCAATGTGAAGATTCAGTCTTCTTGGAGCATCACTGCAATGTGACCTTTTCTGTTTTCTTCCTCTGCGGGGCCTGCTGGCAGTTCAAGGACTTACACAACTGATGTGACCAAGTGATGCCTGAGAGTGGCAGCTCTGAATTTGCAGCTTAATTTGTGTGTGTGTGTGTGTGTGTGTGTGTGTGTGTGTTGGCTTGAGCTGCATGTCATCTGCCTTAATATCTTTCCTCATAGAATAACCTATGGTCAGGTTCTGGACATTTTGGATTGTTTGGGCTCTTGATGGCAACACCAGAGCCAGGCCAACCTGCAGTGCTTCTTGTAGCTTCAGCTGCTTGTTTCATTATGTTAACAGTTTGATGCACCGTACACCAAGATACATTAATCATTTTATGACATTGTGGAATTGTGTTATTTTCATGTTTGAGGAAAAATTGCCTCTTTATCCATCAAGAGACAAGTACATTTCAGTAAGACTTATTGACTGAACCTTTGTATGTGTGTGTGACCTAATGTCCTCCGTCTCATAATGTCAGTTATGTCTAAGCTCAACTAAAATGTTCTCATATGGTCTAAAACAATCCTTTAGGTCAGTACGTGCTGTATTGAGCCCATTTGGAGCACTTACTTTACCTTTTCATTCCACCTCTGCAGCACAGCAGATCGCTGGTAAAGACATATTTTGATTCAGCTCCACCTTTAAGCTTTGAGTTCGAGCTGGATTGTCAGTTCTTCACTTGGACAAAGAAAACACATTTGATTAAGGCAAAACAAGCTTTATTTACATGGCACCTTTCATTCCCAGCTTTACGTGAAGTTTAAGAAAGAACAAGAACAAGAACAGGGATAAAATAATACGAATAATGAGAATGATGATAATAAAACTAGCAGTAAAAATACTAGTAATAACGGTAATAGCCATTCACAACAAGGATACAGGAAGACTCACATGTAGATTTTTCAGTTCCATGTATTGCACATTGTTGAAAGCCAACAGGAAAGCAAACATGTTTTAAGACACTTTTTAAAGACACTGGGAACATCTCAGGTCCTCAGGATCCTGAGGGCATTACAACTAAAGCAGCTTCATCAGATGTTGAATTGACTTGAGAATAATTGAGAATATCAGAGCCAGATGACCTGAGAGGTCTGCGTAGCTTTTCAGCAGGTGATGGTGGGGCAAAGCCATTCGGAGCGTCACAGGCAGAAGAACCTTTAAGTCTATTCTAGAGCTATGTTGTGATTTGAGGACAGATAATGGGCTCTGCTCTCACTTAAAAGCAATTTCAGTTATTTATTTTATTGTTAGAAAAAGTGTAAAATGTACTTATGCCATCTCTTCTCACCCTTTTCTCATTTTCAGAGGCAAATTATGCCAGCAGCACCAGAGTCGCTCCACCTGGTGACGTGCCAGCTCATTGGTCAGACTACTCTGCCCTTCTCTAGCCTCCCTGTCTACCCTGGCAGATCCATGCTGCTGGATGCTCCTCACAGAGCCACGCCCGCACCATGAGCGCCAACGGGCCCGGCCCAGACCCAGCCCCCACAGCCCCAGAGGCCCCTCCTGCCTCAACCCCTGCCCCTGCTGCGGCCCCAGCCCCAGCCCCAGCCCCAGCCCCTGCGGCACCTCCCGCTCCTCCTGCCCTGCCAGCCCCTGCGTCCAGCACCATCCCGGCGGGTGCCTTGGCACAGAAGAAGCGGCAGCAGTATGCCAAAAGCAAGAAACAGGGCAGTAACGCCAACAGCAGGCCACCAAGGGCTCTGTTCTGCCTCAACCTCAACAACCCCATACGCAGGGCCTGCATCAGCCTGGTGGAGTGGAAGTATCCTTTACAGTGGCTTCATGTGGTCGTGGGTGCATGTCTGAGTGGTGAGATTTGGCCAAAGATCCTTACTTGTTCACAGAGCTGAAAAATTGTGTTGATTTATCCATTTGAAAAGATCAATCAAACTTTTGTGTTAATCAATGAGAATTTTACTCTTGTATTTGTTTTATATCAGTGTAAATTAAATATCTTCAGGTTTTGGATTGTTGGTCAGTCAAGACAAGACATTTAAAGATGTGACCTTGTGTGCTGAGAAACTCTGATTTGACTATTTTCTGACCTTCATTGACCAAATGATTAATGGATTAGTTGAGAAAATAGTAGCCACGTTAATCAATAATGAAAACGAGTTAGTTAGTCATTTGTTGCAGCCGTTCTTGTTCACAGCTCCTGTGTGTGTACCTTTGTTGGATCTTAGCTATGGTAATTATTTGTGACTGGCACATCAGGTGATTTGTAAAGTAAGTATCAGACTAAGGGTACTTAAAGGCAACAAAAAAAGACAGAAAACAAACAAACAAAAATAATTTCTCTGGGTTTAGACCTTGCCTGATTGTTTTTGACTTCCACAAGTCGGCGTATTATTAATAGCTGATGCAAGCTGAAGCTGAAGTGTTTTCAAGAACGGATGTATTGTTATAAGATGAGCACACGGTAGTTGATACTTTTTTAATCTTTTTCCTGAGTCCCAGTTAGAAAATGTTAAACTGAGGTGCAGGAAAATGTTTCTCACATAAAAGATGAAGCAAAAGTCACTGAATCCTAAAATACTGGCGGTGTATGTAGATAAACGGACTCTGGTACAACACAGCTGTGTGACAGTCTGGTGGAATTTGTTGCAGATGCAAGCAGATGCTGTCATCACCCAAAAGCCATCAGATGTTATAAAGGAGATTGCCTAAAGTGAATCGCAAAGATACATTTCATAATCCACTTGTCCATTTGTGTGTTTGTTGAAAAAAAAAAAAAAGTCAATGGGGATTGACTACCAGTACACAGTGTGAAATGCAGCTGTGGCCGTATCAGGAGTCCCACATTATTTTGCATGGACTGCGTGCAACAGTGCAGCACTGGCGTGTGTTTGTTTCAGCCAGTTGCTTATGGAATCTGATCCATTCGACTTGTCAGTGATCAGAAGAGTGTGAAGAATGAACTAAATGTAAGATGTTTGATTTAGTTCCAGCTTTTTTACATTTTACAGTATAAAATATTTAAAGTAATGCTACAGTCACTCTGTCATTGTTACTGTAATGTAGAATGTAGTTTTTTTCATTTAAATCTTGTTTGTAAAACTCATTGAAAAAGACTCAGAATCAGGGACCTCCGATGTCTTAGTTTTTATATCTAACTTATTTAGATTTCTGAATAGTTTACACATTACACATTGTGCAGAAGTTTTAATGTCACAACAGGAGATTTGATAAGTTATTTATTATTTTTATTTGCTATGTTACATCATTTACTTCTGCGTTTTCCTTAACTTCTTTTCTCAGGCCATTTGATATCTTTATATTAATTGCTATTTTTGCCAACTGTATGGCCTTAGCTGTTTATGTCCCCTTCCCTGAAGATGATTCCAACTCCACAAACCATGACCTGGTGAGTAGTCTGTATATTTCATTATAAGCACTGTATTCGTTTGGTGCCCGTTGGTGCTGCTACGCACACTCAGCAGTTTCAGTCAAAGACAGACTGGGATTGCTCTGCATAGTTTTTATGTGGACTCTTTGAGTTCACGTCGTCTGAACTTCTTACTCCCTGGCTTGAATTGTTATCCGTTGTTGTATGAGTTGTAATCTCTTAATGAATGAATGAATTATTTGTTAGGAATATGAAAAAAAGATCTATCTTTGTGATAAGGAGAAAACGGATGGGAGACTATCTCCTCTTGCGCTTGCTGTTGTCTTCCTTCACCTGCATTACTTATTACATAGTTTCAAGATACATAAAACGCGTTGTTACTTTATAATCCTCTTTCAGTTGACAAGGGTTGATTGTATCGCCCTCTCGAGATGAAGATATGGTCAGAGATTTTGCAGATGTTGCATACAGATTGGGTCCTCTGTGTATTGCTTTGTAATGTAGATTTGACGTATGTGCTGTGCCTACACAGAAAAACACTTTGACAACTATCCTCATTGGTGCTTTATCATGTCATAGTATCCCTGTACAGAGGTTTTACTCAGCTTTCTATTTTTAGAATTTATCGTCATTGCACCACTCTGTGCACCTTGTGCATTTATGTCTGTGTGATGAATTATGGGTGATGTAGTGTTGTAAGCATTGTTCCACAGCTGAGGATGAGTGCACTCGAGAAAAGCCAGGCAAACATGCAGAACGTGGCCCTTACATGAGCAGAATTTTGCTGTAGTGTTCAATGATTCATGAGAAGCTTACACGGTGTGTCTGCAGACATTTGAATGTTCTTGAAAGCTTCGTCTGAGAGCAGGAACATGTTAGAGAAAGGTTACCAGCCTGCTGTAAAAGACCGACGGGAGTGTTTCTCAGCCTGTAAACCCTGCTGAACCCGCTGCGCAAGTTAAGCTACGAGCTGTGGGTAAAAGTGTGTCTGGTCCACTTTAAAGAAGTAAGGTGTACTGCTTCTCAGTTTGACCTCCTGGAGGGTGACCTCGGGGTGTTTGTTTACACAGCGGTGGTGCATTAGAGGAAAGTGGGCCATCTGGGACATTACAGCGTCTGTTACAGTACATACAGAAGAGTGAGAACTGGAAGATAATGTGCACAGACATATAGAACAAGAATCTGGAACGATGTTGTGAAGCTGGTTGGACTCTGAAGAAAGCATTGCTGAAAAAATTTGCATTTTGCTCCCCTACTGTGAATATAAATGTAACAGAGTTTAAAGACTATTCTAATAGATTTGAGTCTGCAAACTCTTTTTGTACTTGCTGGACTGCAGTAGTTACACACACTCCAGCTCTCTTTTTGTCTTTGCTTTGCACCAATGCACCAATCCGACCTGTTGGATAGATATCGGTGCCCATACTAACCTTATTAAGTGGACCATGTATCTGCCAGACATGACCAGGCCACATTAGGTCATTTTCTGTGCTGGGCTAATTTTGGCATGTAAAGCTGCTGCTGATACCAAATCATCACTGTTTCATTTCTGTTTGTGCTTCTCAATAAATGCTTTTTATTTTAGCTTAGTAGTAGTTAGTAGTAATAGAGAGGTTTACTGATTTTAAATTAGGGAAAAAACATATCATATCGGATCTATATGTTGTGTATCAGAATCAATATCAGGGAAGAAGGAGTCACACTGTTGCTGAACCTTTGGCTGAGTACAATGTTTATTTGTTCTACCGAATAAATTTTACTACAGAGCATAAATGCGAGGTTTGTTTAAGTGTTGAAAGAAGATACTTTCTGCTGAACAGCAGCTCCATGGTGTTTTAAAAGGCTGTTGAGCTAAACAGCTCTCAGTGACAGATGCCACTCACTAATGTGTGCCCCAGCTTCAGATTGATAATGGACGCCGTATGTAAAGTGTTGACAGGTGCTTATTTCACACTGTTAACTTTCTGCATAGCCTCTAAACCTGGGTTCTTTTTACTGATTTGCCACACAACCATTATGGAGCAAAATTGCAGTGTTAATAAATTCAGAGCGTAGTCAGAATTTATGTCCATATGTTCAGAGCTTCACGTTCTCGTTCTGTGTTCAGGTCACATCCAAGGTTGTCTGGCAGAGAGAAAGCTCTGGGAGTGTTTCATTATTGACTCTAGTGATGACCAAGTGGCATTAAACAAAATAACTAGGTTTGCTAGGAAAGAACCTACATTCTTCATCTCATCTCAGCCATCATAATGCAAACCAAAGCTGTAAGTGTAAACATGTGATAATGGCGTCATTATGTCTGTTGTTCAAAACAGTTGGGGCATCGCTGTGTAATATTTGTCACTTTATTCTAATACAGTTCTCCTGTCAGATTGGATTTTTGGAAGCAGACAATAAGAATGCTACATGTTGTGCGCTGCCTATCAAAAGCTTACATGCTTCCTGAACAATGCTGATGATTAGATATGAAATCATTTATCACAGAGTGGCTTCCTTTCAGTATATTTAGGACAACGCTTAGAGTCTAGAAAAATGCACTACCTCCTTCGTGCTTGTTTGGCTTCTTCTTTAACTGCACTATATAATATGTTTTTGCTGATCCATATACTGATCCTTGTCCGCTACAGGCAGCGTTACATTGCTTGCACAGGACTTTGGTTTAATTCTGCAGTGTCTTTCCCTTTTCAGCAGAGGTTGAACAATAGAATACTTTGTATGGCAGGTGTGCCAGCTTGGCCTTGTTGTTCTACAGAACTCCCGCTGTAGTCACAGGAGGAGTGCTAGAGAGAAAAATGCTGAGCTAGCTTTGCTATAGCAGCCAGCAGGTAAGGCGGTAGTGAAGATTTCTATTTCACACCGCTCTGCGGCCTCACAGGTGGACTGAGGGCTGATATGAAACCTGAGGTGGGGTGCTGAGAGGCCTGATGTGTAAAGCAAGGATCAAATTATATCACAAGGCTGCAAGCAGGTTTTTACTCATTGACACGTTCAAAAGTAATTTTCAACAGTAAGAACCCTTGCAATACAGACAGACAGGCTAACGTCTAGGCTTGCGGATGTGTAGACAGTTCACTTAGTGCATTGTCAGTTACACTGTGCACACAGTGCCAAGGTGCTGCAGAGCTGCTGCGAGATAGAACAGTGCAATGCTGCAAAGTCACAGAAGCCTTAATAGAATGAGTCTGCCCGTCTTGTTAGTAAGGCTTGGTTAAATGCAGTAGCTCATTATAAATAGAAAGCAATTTCCTCCTCAGGCGTAATGCAGGACAAAAGATTGGGGTCCTGCTGCCACCAGGAGGCACAAGTGAGTAACAGGATGTAACGAGCACACGCATGCACACGCACTTAAGACAACAAACCTTGTCAGGAACTCACAGTCATTCCTTCATCCCTCTCTCTTTTGTTGCTCTTCCTTTGTTTAGTCATTTCACCGCGATAGTAGGAAGTGCACACACATCCCATCCTGCATCACTGTGTCTCCTCCACACCCACCTTGTCTAGGGGACAGACAAATAGTCTGCAACCGTCTTGCCTTTGCTTTAAGGTCATTTCTGACTATCTATCTGAGACTCAACACCCCAGGCCGCTCCTGCTGAAGGTAGCTGAGCAAAACAATGACCTTTTCATGGTGAATATGAATCATACATCTCATCCTTCGTAAGGCAACACGCAGCGAATTGCGTCAGGTATCATGTAGTGTTTGCCAGTACCTCTGTTATTGCATAACCCTGGAGCCGCAGAGCTATTTATTTTACTAGGGACAAAAGGACACAAACATGTAAAGACGGAAATGTCCGCGTGCAAACCAATAAAGAGGTCATTTGGATGCCAGCAGAGAACTCCCAGTTTGAATCAGCTTCACATTTGGATGCTGTTCCAATGTATCTTTAAAACATGACTGGCTTTGCCAAATTCTTCACATGTGAATTGATGCTATTGCTGTTCATGTAGGAGGACATAAACATAACATAAACACACATGCTGCACATATTAGTGTCTGGTTTTATTATATACATTATTCAATTTCTGGATTTTTGGTAACTATGAAAAATAGTTTCCTTGGATCTTGACAACAGTGGCCTACAGAGGAAGAGCTGAGCGGGTGGGAGATGGTCATTGTGAACAACTGTCCCCCCTGTTTAAGATGAACAAGTGAAGCTTGTTTACAGTAATGACATTCACACGCTTGTCATCTCCCAGTAATGTAATGTAATGTTAGTGTGTTTTCTACCAGGACACACAGTCAGACAGTAGAATATTTCATTGAGATGACAGGCTTTGTAGAAATATGTTACATTAATTTCATTAATTGAAATTCTTGCAAAACAAAATGCTGCTACATTTAACACTGAATATTAGTTTTGAATCAGTTGAACAAACAGAAACTAAACATGCTATGCTGACTAATAAGATCAACGCACAATAACAACAAAGTTTTATCCTCAAAAGTCAGGTACCATGTACTTGTCTTGGTATACATTACCATCATAGTGTACCATGAAAGTTATTCCTGTGTTGCGCAACACTTTTAAAACCAATTTATATAAAAAATTGCTTAGCTCTATGGCATGCTCCTGTATTTCAATGTATGCTGGCCATAGTTCACCAGCACCATCTGTAGGCCAGCAGGCAGCAGACGTTCCTGTCACAGGTTTAAATAAACAGAAGATTAATTAATCACAAAGATCTATCATCAGTTATCCCCTTAATCTTACATCGACAGCCAGTTAACGCACTGATAATTTAACACAGACTTCAATGAACTGTCAGGCCCGTTACACAACAAGACAAAAGCCGCAGCACAGCACAGTGTTGCTGATAAATGTTGAATTTGCATGCAACTCTGTTATAGGAGTGAAATGCACACACTGTGTACCACAAGATGAGCAACTACCAACAAAGAAGAAGTCATTTCTGATGTAAATGCACACCAACAACTATCACAGTGCCAAATTTGTGACTCGCAGTCAATGCCTGTTGACTGATCACAGTCACCAAGTGCTTCAATGTGACAACCAGCCACTGAGAGGCATCCACCAGATTGCAGTGGTTCTTGTCAAAGATTATCAGAGGTACAATGGAGCTAAATTTGTTTTTTGCTTTTGAGCTGACATAAGATAATTTTTTCAGTGTCGCCATAATATCCTCCATCTTGCTTTTTCAACCTATTTTGAGGATGCAAGATTAAAAATGTCTACAATAGATAGGAATAATTTTGCTCGGGTTCACACTCCAGTACAGTTTGCTTTTTGTTATTCTCTTGCATTAAAGTGCCTTGCGGTACCGGCTTTACAATCTACTCATAGACAAACCAATATCACAATAGTAAAACACATATTATACGTCGATCTTCTACCGCAATATTTCCCTTATGTAGTGCTCCATAGGCTTTGTGCCAGGTAAACTGTGCGTTCGTGGAATGACAAACTAATTAACATAAACATAAACACTAAGCTTAATTCACTTCAATTCACTTCAATTCAATTTATTTATATAGCGCCATATCATAACATGTCAGGGCACTGATTGGTTGATTTAGAAACATTTGGTCAACATGCATCGCAAAACCAGGAAAGCAATCTTTCAGGTAATCCCCCTTAATTTACCATGTCCTGTATGTATTTACAATTTAACACTCAACCTGCCATTGTGATATTTTAAACACTCCTAGCTGTTTGCTACAGTCTTTCTTTTGATGTAGTAATCGTACTCTAGAGTTCGAGTTTACGCTGGGAGAGTTGATGACATGTATTTCCATATGAGCAGTGCCAGTGTTTTGGCTGTAAAGAAAAGTGTAAATGTGTACGTGTGTGACGAATAAAGCAGTTGGCTGTGTGTTTGTGTGTGTGTGCGTGTAATGGCTGGCACAAGCAGCTACGTCTGGACTGTGGACTCCCATAGAGATGATGGTAAAAGTATGTGTTTAGTCACTTAACGTAACTGCTCATTTGTGGCTCACACTAGCACTGTCCCTGCTTGTTATCTTGAATGTGTATTTCTGCGTGTGTGTGCACACTGTGTGTGTGTGTGTGAGAGAGGGAGAATCAGAGAAATAGAGAGTAAAAAGGGAGTCAGAGCTGTGCTAGCTTTGTATAGAAACTGTGTGAATGTGCAGCCATGATAAAGTACAGTAGAGCATGTGCACGGTGCGTCAAACAGTCCTTCTTAAAGGGGAACAACATATTAATTTATGAATAAATGATTAATTCATCAGGCTCTATAAATAATACGTGATTTCTTATGAATATAATGCAATGACCAAAAAATACAATGTGTGACAAAATATTCAATGATCCTTGTGTTTTTTGGTAGTTTCTTTATTTTTTGTTGTTTTGTCCTGCTAATATTCTCAATGTAATGTTCCAGTAATGCATATAATATGTAATAGGATTTTCTAGTTAACACAATTGAACGTTCTGACATATTTGGACTTTACAACAAGCCCACAAAATAGTCAAGAGCACTTTGTTATGTCTTTATAACAGCAAAATTACAGCTGCAACTCCAATCTGTTGTTAAGTCAGTAAAAAAAATTATATTACAACATTATAATATAGAATATGATGTTGCCATAAATAAGTTCAAATACATATGGCAGTAAGTACATACATAGGTTGGTCAATTGTATAACATGTAATAATACATGTAAAAATACATACAGTATGCTAGCAAAACTATAATAAATCTGAGGATTATAACATTTCAGTGTGTACATAGTACCTGTTATATTGCACACTTATGCAGCAGTGCACCGACACTTGAATAGTCCACGAATGCACACAAGTTATTGTTAAAGTCTGTTTTTGGTTTGTAACCAGTTTGCGTAACAGATTATTGTGTTTCTTGTGATTCTGTTACTTTGCTCACCTTTTGCTGCATTGCACTAAAACTGCTGGCTGATTTGCAAGTAGATGTACACCCATTTTGTGATGAATATCTTCTCTCAGGCGTGTGCACCTCTTCGCCCAAATGGAGATGACAAAACACGAGAGTCAAACACAACTTCTAAAAACAGTGGAGATGTCTGTCTGTGGTCCAAGCTGTCACTTTCAGTTCAGTACAGAACTAGCCTATAGAAGCTCTGTAGCCTATTATTTATGACAGAGTTATGATTGTTTCTGTGGCTTTCGTAGTCTTTAAATATGCTTTTAATGAGGAAGTAACATACTCTGCGTCATAGCTGAGCTGACATTACTCTCAGTCACCAATGAGGTGATCGCCCCTGTTAAAAGCTACTGATTCGTTCAGTGACAATGGTGATTCAGTATAGTCAGTTCAATTTGAAGATTTGTTGGCAAAGATTTGTTTGTACATGTACTGAATACATCAGTGAGGGAGCGCTCACAGAAAGTTGGACTTTGCTTCTCTCTTGTCTTTTGTTTCCTTTGGTTTGAAGTGTAACAGAATGGTTGGGTCATGGCATGTCGTTTAAACATATATTTTTTGTATCATAAAAACAGCACTACTGAAATTACAGTAGAGTAGCAGCTCTCTCTTACATACTTAGAACAAGGAAAATACACTTTATCATATCACCTGCTACCATTAAACTAAAACTATAAGAATGTTCCATCCAAATATTTATTTATACTTTTACTGTTGCTTACTTTCCCAATGTGTGTGTGTGTGCATGTTTGGGTTTGTGTATGTGAGGGAGACTGAATTCGACAGAGTGAGAGAGATGAATTTAACATGGGAGGCATGATAACTGAGGATGACACCAAATCAAACTGGGAAGAGTTGTTGCAGACTGAACAATAACTAGATGTTGCAAACCCAGATAGAGCAATGGAGGGTCTTCTTTGATAGTCCTTTCCTAATCATGCTCATCTTATTTTAATTTCAGTCATTGTTTTGGTTTCCATGACAGCTACTGTGTGTCATATGTGCTTACATGGCCACGCATCTGCAAGCACAACGCGTGTGTCTTACAGATTTACTCCACGATAAAGTCACTAATATTTGAGAGGTTCATTTTGCAAATGTTGAAAGAGAAAGAAACACACAAGAGGGTGGAGACGAGGGGATCACAAGTCTTTACATTTGTTATTTGCATTGTGTCTCTGTGTGTGTGTGTGTGTGTGTGTCCATATTTGGAAGAGAGATATGAGTGTGTGGGCTTCATTCTTCTTCCAAATCTTTATTCCGGTCAGGTGTTGCAGATTCACTAGTTGCCTCTTCCTCTTTCTTTCTCTTTCTCTCACAGCCACATGCATACACTGGCACAACTGGCACAACATCAGGAGAAGCTTTGATGAAACTTTGAAAACCTCTTTACAATCTGAGCAGATTGAATCCTTTCGGCTGACAGACACATGGCTGCACAGGTCGTGCTGTATTGTAGACGACGGCTTTGAAATACTGTGATACTAGTGATACTGCACTGAGGTATTTCTGTGTAAGGTCTCTGACAGCCGCAGCTGAGAAACTCACAAACTCACAAACTGGGAAAACATATTTTAACGACAACATCGCTGTTCAATCCTGCGTCGATGGTGTAAGTTTAGGGCAAAACTAAGTAATATATCACAAAGCTTATGCAACAAATATTCAGTGTGATGTTTTCTTTCTTTGTGAAGACATTCACTTGGTAGTGTGGATATACTGAAGATGACCTACGCTTCAAGGGTTTTCCTTGGCAGAGTGACATCCACATCCTCACACAACTCCTGCCCGCCCCCACAGTGCTTCACACACACACACACACACACACACACACACAGACACACACACACACACACACACAAACACACACACACAAACACACACACACGAACCTGCGTGTATTCATGCTCTACACACAAATAAATATTTATATACTGTACATACAAATACATGTGCAGAACGGGGCATAAGAACAGATGTGCAGTACAGTATGTTGCATTTTGTAAGGCAGTTGCTGGATTTCAATGTGATGCATTCAAGTAGAAACAAGACATTTCGTCACTGATGTTATTGTCGGATTCAGTTAGTAATTCAGTATTAAACACAAGAGACACAATGTAGAGACAAATGTGGATGAATTTCTAAAAACACATTTACTGTTCCCTGATGAGAAATGGCAGGAAATTATTTAAAAAACTGTAATAAAATGTACAAATGACACGTAGGATCCGCTGGTAATGTAGCAGGTCTTATTAAAAAGACGCACGATAAACATAAAACCCATCTATAACACGCGCTTGAACAGGCATCCCAATATAGGCTGCACACTCAAGCACACTTATTTACTGTGCAAACCTGCAGGAGTAGGCGGTGAAGAAGCACTAAATGCTGGCTGCCCTCACCCCCCTTGGCTTGGCTGGATTGCACTGACTGATCTATATAGACAGGGGAAGGAAAGAGAGTTAGCGGGAGATGGAGAGAGCATGGGGGAGGGAGACGGAGCAGAAGAGTGATGTGGGAAGTCCTACAGAATATATGTCTGCTCATTGTGTGCAAAATCAGATCCAAAATGACATTATAACGTCTTTGTGACACTCGGGAGATATCAGCTCTCCAACTGTCCCATGGTTAGTAACCGCAGATGTTTGGTCGGTTTACAGTCATGTATGGGCTGCTGTGTTGTCTCACTGTGCTGTTTGGTTGTATATGTACTCTGTTCTGTACTAAATATGGCTTGCGTTGACATTGGTATTATTTTGTTGTGTTATGTTTGCTCTGCTCGTAAGCACTGTGGTCGCACACAGATATCAAACATGCATGATGTCACTCTGACTCATATGACTGTGGGCTCAGATGTGGCTTTTCATGCACGCGCTGGCAGAAGCACTCAGGTGGTCATGCAATCAGAAATACATGAAATAACCTGCACAGTGCAATTGTTAGAAAATGCACATACATATGTTAGAGCTGCAATTACTAGTTGATTAATTGATTAGTCGTTCGACAGAAATTCTCTGGTTCCAGCTTCTCAACATATTAATATTTTGTGGTTTAATCAGTCCTCCATGCTCGCAGACTGAAAATCTTTGGGTTTATTGGCTGAAATAAAAAGTAATTTAGGAATTTGTAATGGCTAATATTCAACATTTTTGACATTTAATTGACCTAATGATTAGGTGAATAATTGAGAAAATAATTGAGAAATAAATCAATGACATATACAGTTTATGTTGTTTCTGGCAGATGTTTGCCATCTGGAACAGCTTTTCCTTAAAACTAGGAAACTTGAATTTTATGTCCAAGCTTAACATTATAACTTTACATTATTACATTTAAATTAACATGATACTCTAGTCATGTTAACTGGCAACCTTGAGCTATACAATGATCACTAAACCCATTTTCTTTAACAATCATTTTACTATTTGTCATGGCAGTAATGGAATATGGAGATATTTTATGGTCACTAGCGTCCTCCCAATGTCTTCTTGCCTTCGTTACTTTACATAAAGCACTGAGATTTATTACAGACCTTCAATCAGCGGGACTGCCCTGCCTGGTTGACTTGTACATTTAATTTATTAGTATTTTGATATCTATGAGACATTTGTTAGTTTGGATCCTGCTTGTGTTCACAGTATTTTCTTGATAATATTGTTTGTGGTTTCTTTTTCTGAGGTACAAGCAGAGTATGGTAAACATACTGTACTTCAATGTGCACTCTGGTTCCTCATAATATAATTTACTGCACAGTATTTTATAGTTGAATGGCTCAGTGTCTCATGGTGAGTTTAAAATGGTCAGATGCAGTAAGGTGCAGTCTTCATGCCAGTTTAGTTATCCTTTCAGATCTATTTTTGTGGTTGTCCTACATATTGTCGATTATCATATTTTTCGTTTTTGAAGCTCTATCTAAATTAACTGAAGCATGGCATTATTCTACCTTTAAGGTCAAAAAGATGCTCAACTTTGCACAGGTGTTGTCAGCCAGTTATCCTTTGCTGCTCAGCAGTGTGTCTGTGGAAGAAAAAAACCCCAAAAGGCACAAATAAAGAGAACATGGCACTAAATGGGTTAAAACACAGATTCACTATTCACCAGGCTCAACAACCAGTCAGAGATCTCTTGCTCGCTGATGCATGAAAGAGAGAGAGAGAGGTTAAAAAAGGGACAAACCTACTGAATAAAATGATTTTTAGAGGGAATGCAGAGATTGGAACCAGTGATGTAACTCAGCATTGTGCCCTTCGCTGGGTGTTTTAAAGAACATCAAAACATGAGATTGAGGTCGATTGGGAGTAAAGCGGACAACAGAGGCACATGTAGCTAGATAAAGGTGGTGTGTGCATGTCCGTGCAGTGAGATGTGTGAGATGCTGGGGGTGGACGCACTACAGGGTGACTCAGCTGTTCAGGACAGTCCTGGGACCACCCTGGAGACATGAGACCACAGAGAGGCCCTCTTTATCCTTTACACACGAGCAAGTCAACGTAAACACTGCACACAGGCTGGTATTCACAATATCTGTCCGTCATTTAACTTTTCACATGGGACGCTCATTGGGTTCTTATAATACACAATACAGACAAATGCTAAGAGCCACTCACATACATATATATTATTATATAGATAATAACCTCTTCCACTTGAGGGAGTCCTTAATCCCCTGCTCTGTGTTCTCCACAGACACCATAAAAGCAAGACCACTGTGGGCTGCGGGGCTCGTTTTCCCAACAGTTTACTGCAGATTGTGAGAAGCACTTAGCCCACAATAAGGGACATGGGCCTCTTTGTTACTGAAGTAAAAGGTTGAGTTAAGCTTACGGCTGCTGCCTCTCTGACAGAGCAAGCTCGGGCCGTAGGGAGCAGAGAGAACCGAATGATTCATACCAGGAGTGACTATTTTAGAGGCTTCTAGACCAAAATTATTCAGCGTGTTTTTTTTATTTGCATACCTATCTATCAATTCATCAATCTATCTATCTATCTATCTATCTATCTATCTATCTACCTATCTATCTATCTATCTATCTATCTATCTATCTATCTATCTATCTATCTATCTATCTATCTGAGTAACACAATGTGGACACATTTTCTATGTGAATTTAGAATAACAAAATGTAATTTAATGTGTTCTCCTGTGTGGTCTACAGCAATAATTGAGTAATAATTGCAAAGATATTGAAACCAGCATGTAATGTGGTGTCAGAACAGTTTCAGCTCTCCCAAAGCAAAGCAAATTTATGCAAATTGCCACTTCCTGGTTCGTGAAAGGATGTTAAATATAATAGCAAATGATAACCATTCCCTCTCAATTAACCAGCAATTTATTCAATCATCAGCACGTTAAACTGCGAGCAGAAATAGAAAGAGGTAGAGAGACACAGAGAGAAAGAGAGAAAGGAAAGAGGCCTTTGGGGATGACCATAAATATCTCTGACTCATCTGAGCTGTAAAGAGACCTACTGTAGAACGTTTCATTTCCTCATACAGTATATGCATATTATCAGCAGCTAACATGTTCACTTCACTTGCTGCTTTTCTCTTAGGTATAAATCACAACGTGATATATCATGCACTCAAAGACACGCACATACACGTCACAGGTTTATGTCCTAAAATGCACACTAACAGCACATAATAACTAATGCAGAGCAGGACACAGCATAATACACGTTTCTTGTCAACCCCCACAGCCGTACAGGGCCTCCTCTGCCACAGGGCGAGTGTTCATGTCTACAGGCATGACTCAGTTCCTCTCACACAGTCACAGAGCTAAGATCACCATATGACAAAGGGTACTAACCTGCTGAACTATGCATTCTTCTATTTGACTGAGCCATGCGGGCAGCGGCAATGTAAACCTATCAAGAATTCAGATGGGCCTGTGCACAATGCTCACGAGGCTCTGTGTATCTTCCTCCAGACTACACACAGAAAATCATCAATTACATGTTGTGCATACTCATAAAGAGTGGAAATGGAGTCATAAAAATTCAATAAAACAGCTTGTCTTGCAATTACACCATCATTGTTCATACATTATCGTTTATCTAAATCTATCTAAATTAAACCAGATTTAATCTGCAGCCTCCTGAAGTGATATCAGAGGTATCAAAAGTAATTACAGCTCTAAAATGTTTTCAATTCTAAATATATATATATATATATATATATCAATCATCAACATGAAACATTATTGCTTCCAAACCAGCCATATCCCATCCCCTAATTAAGTCAAGTTAAAAATCAAGGGATGTTACAATCTACATCATTACCTTACAGTATAAAATAAAACTATCTCCTAAAAACTTTAACAAGTAAAATAAAACAGGAAGGAAGAGCAGCAGAGGAGGGATCCCTCTCCCAGGACGGACAGACATGGTGTGTACAGAATAGATCAATATAGTAATATAACAGTAAGGAAAGTCAGGTTACAGAATACAAAATGTTAAGGAATAGTTTGTACACTTGTTCTCTTTCCAGAGCTACTAGATGAAAAATATCACTCTCATGTCTGTAAGTAAAACATAAGGCTAGAGCCTGCAGCTTAGCTTAACATAAAGACTAGAAACAGTTAGCTCATCATAAAGCATAAACAGCTTCTGGTGTTTTTTGTCTTAATTTGACATTACATGATAAATAAAAACACTGATGTTCTTAACTAGATTGAAACTCAGAATATTCTTGCGCACCTAGTCAAGGTTTCTCAAACTGTGAAAATGTGCTGAGTTGGAAAGTGTGAGAACCAAATAACCATTTGAACTGACGGGCCTTTGAAATGTAAAAGGAAATCAACTTGCGAAACTGGTGAACTATATTGTTACCATTCATCCTCCTGTTTTTGGGCTCAACAAGCTTAACTAGCAAATCCAAAAATATCCCACTTGTCGAAGCGTTCCTCACTGCAGCCGTCTTTGTGTAATAAACATGCACCTATTTAGGTTGGTTTTTGGTTCGGTTTGGCTTACTGACAACATTCTAATGTATTTATAAAAATACAAGACATCGTATTTGGTTCCCACATAAAGTTCTTAGTCTTTACTTCATAGAGCATATTCCTGGAATGAAATGTTGAGATTCATTTCTTTATCCATTTGTGTGTTGTAACATAGTACAATGTATAATTTAATACCATGCTCGTGCTTTTTATGATAATCAATCACATCTATTAAAAATCTATTGTTCTCTTTTTGTTTTCTTGTGTGTCTGCAGGAAACAGTTGAGTATGCCTTCCTCATAATTTTTACAATAGAGACCTTTCTGAAGATTATCGCTTATGGTTTGGTGATGCACCAGAACGCGTACGTGCGAAACGGTTGGAACATGCTGGATTTCGTCATTGTCGTCATAGGGTAAGTCAATTGATTTATTTAACTTAAACATAGCATATAATGTTTTTGATTACCTAGTGTGCCTGCAGATCCAAACAACGTGTTATTCTGCAGACCAGGTCACAAGTTGCAGTTTACAGTGTTTCTGAGAGGCAGTCAGTGTTAAAGTGAAAGTTGCTTAAGCCTCTGCTCCAAGTGGCCAAGTGCTAATAGAGACCCTCATACGCCCACATTATATGACCCAGAAAAGACAGAGAGAATACATCAGAGCTTTACCACCACTGGAGTGAGTCACCATCTCTCCATACTTCATCTCTTCTCCAACACTCCCTCCCATTTTTCCCTCTCCTTTCCTCTCACACTCTCCAATCCTGCTCTGCTTTGTCTCTGCAGCTCTTTCTTATACGTCCTTTCCTTCCATTTTGATCTCTCAAATGCTTGTACTTCATGCTTTACACTTCCCCACCTCACTCTGCCCTCATTCCTATCTCCTGTGCACTCTCTTCTTGTTATCTTCATCCTTATCACAGCTTGTCCTTTTTTTATCCTCTGTCTTCCTCCCTCTTTCTCTCTTCTAACACGCACAGTCCAATAGGTAGCTGGGTCAAATCTCTGTCTGTGTGCAGCATGCGGGGCTGATCTGCCATGCAGTCACATGCAAAGACCCCCACTTCTGCTATGAAGAGTGACTGTTGATGCTAAATCACTGAAGTGACACACTAAGATAATGCTGCCAGTGTCTAATGTCAAAGTGTAGCTGTGTCAATACATTTATATCAAAGGTCAAGGTTCAGTCCACGTCATGACAGAATTCAATATGTTTGTGTGTTTTGTATTTATAGATTATAGGTCATGTTATTGTTTAACAGAGGTTAGAAAAAGCTTTTAGATAGAAAAGATTCTGCTGTGCGGGGGCTTGAATGTATTTTTGTTTAAATCATGCTCTTATATAGAGGAGAGGAGAATATCTAAGGCGTAGAAGGTATAATGTTACAGTAAATCTGATAAAAATTTGATATCATTGTATTAAAAGAATGTGGGTGTCAGAAATGTAAATTAGCTTTGCAACAAAGAAGGAGGTAAGAGTAAGGTCATGTAAAAGAAAATGTACTGAACGTAAGTGGAGGTGAGTAATTATAAGATAGGATGCTGTTTTGGACTTAAAGGATTGTTCTGGTGTGTTTAAATCTCTTAAACAAAAAATAATGTATTCTTAAAGCTGCACTATTTTAAATATGTAATGTGAAAGTGTAAATTACTTGTAAAAAAAACATAAAGAATTATCACCCTAATCTGCAGTTAAGCTTTCGGGAAAGTTTTAGTGTCTTTTAACTCATTGTTTTGCTTTTACGGACTGCAGCTTTACTGTTTTGGTTCACTCTCAGCAGCTGGCAGCTGTTTTCAGCAAAAAGTTCAGATAGACCCACTGTAAACAGCACAGACAAAGTTAGTGACTTGCTGTAGTGGAGCATTTAGCAGCTAGAGAGCCACATATCTCCCTCAGGAAACAAAACAAAGCAATAAAGTCAATGACTATTGGTTTGAAATTCCTCCAAATTAATGCTAATGTTGCCTTGTGTCTGCTGGATATGTAAGTATGTTTCCTTCAACAAATCTATAAGGTGCTTTGTTGTACAGTTTTATATATTTGGATTCATATTTTCTTCCACACAGCAAATGCTTCCATTCTTTTCTGTACAGTGTGAAAATCAGATATCAAACTCATGAAAGTTGCTTGAGTTGCAAGAGTTTCAAGAGTCTGCTAATTGATTTTCATACAGTACAGACATACATTTAAACCAATGGATGCCGAAAACAGCTGAAAAATCATTCACATTTCTAGAACACAGTAGCTTGGTTTACAAAACGATTGTAAAGAACATGTGGTTAAAACACTTTAAACCACTGGCATGATTTCGTAAATATTAAAGAGACACATTGAAGTTATCCAGCTCGACTGGTAAAGAAACTTGATGTATCCTTTTTATGAAAGTGCTTCTCCTCAGTTATCTTCAGTAAAAGAGTGTCGATATGTGAGGGATGGATTTCTTCTGAACATGACTGGATGAGTAATGAAACCCCAGTGGCAGGCGGTCAGTCTTACAGCTGTGACTCAGTATAACATAAGTCTGAGCAGACTGCGCTTATAGGCCCTCAGAACTCCTTCCAGCCCCTATCGGCAGCCTCATTCACTGCTTTGAGTCCACAGCTCTGATGTGATGTGTCGAGATGATTTCCCCTCTTGGCTAGGTGAGGAATGTCTAACTGACTGTAATGAAGTGTCCTCTCTCATGGTGAGAGACTTGTTCACTGCTGATTTCACTTTGTGACTACAGTTTTTTTACTACATTTTTCTACGGCATACATATGTGCTGTTTGTATACTTTTAACTGGGCATTGAGATGGAGGGCCTGAGATGCTGCTGTACTGCGCTCTCAGCATCGCCCTTGGCTTTATATTGAAAAGAAATAGCTGACAATAATCTTGTCAGGTCTTAAAAAATACAATGAATATGTGAAACCTACCGGTACAGTGTTTCGTAACCAGTTTTTATATCATCTGTTAACATTAAGGGTGAATTGTATTTCATGTATGTGTAGGCCTCTTATTAATCCAACTGTGTCCTGGTGTTATCAGTATGGTTTGTGGGTTGCTGTAAAGTAAACTGATGACACGTATTATATTATAGTTTCACAGCTAAATGACACTTTACGTTTTTAAATTAAAACGTTTTTTAAAAACATTTTTTTATTTAATCTGGACATTATTATAGTTACTGTTAAAGGTGTTTGTTGTAACCACCAAGACGTCCCTGAATGACGTTATTGATGTGTGAGAGAACACCCGAGGACAAATCATTTCTGAAGGGAATAACTTATATATATATATTTGAATTAAGTTTTCAGTGCCATAACTTTGTATTAACAAAGTAACACACAATGCATTCATTATTACCTCGTGCTTGTTTTTAGAACTAAGCAAACTATCAACATTAACCACAGAATAACCACAACATATCAGCTGTGAATGCACTATAATATGTTGCTGTTAAGAGAGTAAGTGTTGGAAGATTAATAACACAAAAGTCTGCAAATTTTTTTCTTGAATTATTGATATTTTGATTTTGTTAAAAATGCATGAAAATAATATAAAATGCCCAGTATAATTTCCCAGAGCCATTTAATCGTCAAATTAGTTGCTGATTTCAGCTCTACTGATTTTAGATAAGGATCATCATCAATACACAATACAGCAGCTCAGATGCAAACTCATTGTTGTGTGTTATACAGTATGTTTTCCTTGGCAAACTAAAAGTGTGAGGTTCTTTCTTTGTTTTCTGACAGACTCTTCAGTGTTGTCTTGGAGATTTTGACCAAAGAGGAAAAGACAGACAACGAACTAGAAGGAGAAATTAGCCCTCAGGCAATGCACGGGCATGGGGGTAAACCAGGTGGATTTGATGTTAAAGCCCTTCGAGCCTTCCGTGTGCTGCGACCCCTGCGGCTGGTCTCAGGAGTACCGAGTAAGTTACTGCTGAGTTGCAAATACCAAAACACAGGCAACCCATGTAACCCAATGCACAAAATGTACCACTTATTTGCTGTATACATTGTATATCTTAGCCCTTATTAGCCCCAGTGAATTGTAGGTTGAAGGGCTACACATGACGAATCCAGATGATCTATGTACCATCAACATCTAAATCAGCGCCCTAGAGATAGAAAACAAACAATATTCAGATTAAACACTTCTGACACATTTATGAACTATGTGTAGATGTACTAAAATATATACTGAAAATTATATAAATTTGTATAAGTGTCTCTTTTTCCTTCTTTTTATAGAATTCATACAGTATAATCATCCCACACTGCCACACATACTGTATGTTTAAATGTTAATGTTTTATATTTACATCATTAGCCTTTATAATGTGAACCAGCATGACTTATATACTTTCAACAGTTATAATTATCAAATAATTATACAGTTATGATTACTATTTTAAATGAGTGTGAGCGTTGTCCACAGTGTAAACACACGTGATCAAGATCATAAAGGGCTAACCGCTGGACTATCTGGAGACACAGGACTTAATATTTGGCAGCATCTGACATTTGTAGCTATATTTTTTTTTTACTGTGCATTCATCCACACGCCTGTAAGTACGGCCAAGTTTCATATAATGTGTTTATTTTCCTCCTTGCTTAGGTTTACAGGTGGTGTTGAACTCCATCATTAAAGCCATGGTCCCTCTCCTTCACATCGCCCTCCTGGTCCTGTTTGTCATTATCATCTATGCTATTATCGGCCTGGAGCTTTTCATCGGTAAAATGCACGCAACCTGCTTTATTCCTGGCTCAGGTACGCTCTTTTACATCTAAAATCAAGTCAACTTCTAGTCTATACACCTTGTATTTTGAACACTGTACAACCTTATAACTACTGTGCATTGTATTTTCAACAAATAGCAACATGCATTTTAACTTGATTCTGAAGGTGAAAGCTGTCTAATGTTTAATCTCACAGTATGTGTGCCCAGCCTAACGGATGTTCTACATAACTCATCAAGAAGGTTTCCCATCATTTTATTTAAATCAGTTTTTATGTGGGAATAAAACGTGATCCGTGCTTTTCCAGTTGAATGACACAAAGGACACACTCCTGCAGTATATCTACAGTACAGACAGAAAAACACAGCCTAAAGACACTTACATGTTGCCGTGTTACTTCACCATTTTCTTTCAGTGTCTCTGTGGATGTCACGTACGGGTGATTACATTTTACAAACTGACATTGCGAGTCTCTTTGAATCAGGGGTCCTAAACTTAAATTAGCTGGTGGCCACTGGCCAGGTTGTTCGCTCCTAGGGGGGCTGCTTTGACACTCAGTGTTTGTTGTTTCCCTCCCTCCCTCGTACACTGCGCTGCTCTGCATGTTCCACCTTTCTTTAAGGTTCAGAAAGTGTACGGTACTGTTGGTCATTGCGGGTGTTTATGCTGACACGGTCTGCAGCTTGCTAAATGGCAAATGTGAAATAAAAAGCCGATTTTATCTTCATAGAAAGGGAAATGATAACATCTAAAATAAGAGGATGGTGACAATCAGAATAGGACAACGTAAAGAAATAGATTTGTAGGCTGGATAGAACAATAAATTGTTATAGGATGGTGGCCAGCAGCCTGTAGTTTCAGACTCTTGTTTGAAATCATCTATCATTTCAAATGCAGTCGTTTTCAGCATTACCTTGACACATTCTGATGATTACAAACACAGGTTTTTCCCCCTCTCCCTGTAGATGCGATAGCAGAAGACGAACAAGCTCCATGTGCGATCTCAGGGCACGGGCGGCAATGCGCCGTCAACATCAGTGAGTGCAGGGAAGGCTGGCAAGGTCCCAACGGTGGCATCACCAACTTTGACAACTTCCTGTTTGCCATGCTGACAGTGTTCCAGTGTATAACCATGGAGGGCTGGACGGACGTGCTGTACTGGGTGAGCCTCTCGCTCTGCCCTCCCAGTTCAATATCCTGTGACTGTCACACGCCTTCAGCTTAAATGTCTACTCAGATCAGACACACACAAGTAATGTGACTGACATTCTGATGATGAAGCTGTTGATAATTTCCTGAGGCAGCTCTTATCACTCTGATATGATTGATTGACTAAATGATTGAATGCATTCAACATCTCACAATAACAGCATGATGCTATCCTGGCACTTTTAGTTTTCCTGCAAGATCTCTGTTCTTCTTCATCTGAAGTAAAAGCTAATTTTGTTCTGCTCTTCTTTTCTGACAGTTTCTACCTTTAACAGTTTATTTCACTCTTTTCTTTCTCTCTTCCCACTCCTCTCCTTCCTCTGTGGTGATGCTCGTTCCTCCAGATGAACGATGCTATGGGCTTAGAGCTTCCATGGGTGTACTTTGTCAGTCTTGTGATCTTCGGCTCCTTTTTCGTGCTTAACCTGGTTTTGGGTGTGTTGAGCGGGTAAGCACCTTCCTCTCTTAGACAGAGACCCTCTGCTTGATTTCAGGCCGGAGGTTCTCTGTTCCTGTCTGTGTTTCTGTCTGTTAACCAGCTGCTTTTGGCTCCTGTAGGTCAACGATGCCATCGGATGGGAAACACCTTGGATTTATTTTGTTAGCCTGATCATACTGGGCTCCTTTTTCGTGTTAAACCTTGTGTTAGGTGTGCTTAGCGGGTAAGACAAATTGTGTAGTGGTTTTGGTCTGCCGTGTGCAAAGTGTGTATGCAGTGGTTTGTTGTGCGCCCTGGCACTGCTTGCTATGTTTAGGTAGAAGTAGTATCCTATAAATTTGTATATTATAATGCTGCAGATTTTTGGGATGAAAGCCACTCAAATGCACGGATCCTGACACAAAAATATTGAGATGTTAAACCTGTGATTGGCCATTCTACGTTAGGGTTTTGAGATAGATGTGTATTCCTTCCCAGGCGTTCTTGTCTGACCTCTGTTGGCGTCAAACTATCACGTCCTTTCCACGGCAACTGCAAAGTGAGCTTTTCCTCCCCCACCCCATCCTCAACCCACCCAACCTCCTGAGAGAGAAATTAATCTTATTCCTCGCCCTTCACTCCCTCTGCGCTCCTAAGCTCTCTCAAACCCCAGTTTGCTTTCCCAGCTCTGCAGAGTGGGGGTGGGGTATTACAGTAGAATTAACTCTGGATGGTTGATCAGCCAGCAAAGCCTTCTTTTTTTTTTTTTTTTTTTAAGCCAACAAGGTTAACATAGTCATCAACTTAGATTGGCGTACTTTATTATCTGCATCAACTTTTTTTAAATTCTGCTTTTCCCTCTCACCATCAAGTATCTTTGTTTTTGTGTCAGTTCTTCTCCAGTGTTCATTTTCACAGCTTAAATACATATTTTTCTCAGTAATGACAATATCCCACTATGCACTGAATATATTTACCCCGTCTTCTGTACATATTGTAGTTTCCACAGTCGTTGTTTTGCATAATCTATGAATTTAGATGCTGTGCAAATGTAGCATGTCTCCTAAAACCATCTGTCTACCTAAATTGCCTTTTCTGTATGATTTAGATGCTCGCCTGAAGGATAAGCTACTGTACTGTCGGGCTCTAAATATAGTGCTGTTGTCTTTCAAAGGTGTACATCTCCCTCCAGTGGCTGGGGTTCACAAAAACACACAAGACATTGAGGGGTTGTTACTGAAGTATGTGAATATGTAGAATACAATATGGACAATATACAGGGAATACAAATACAGGTTATCTTCATTCAGTGTAGTAAAAAATGTCCTATTGTTAGAGATTATTTATTTCCATTTCGTGTGAAAAGATCTTTTTGTTGTTTGCTGTGAAAGTAAGTTTCTCTTTGTGTGTATGATTTTGCTCATTTAAGCACCCCTGTGTATTTGTATGTGTTTGTGTGTGTTGTCTGTGTGTGGTTCTGCAAACCCAGAGAGTTCTCCAAGGAGAGAGAGAAGGCCAAAGCTCGTGGAGACTTCCAGAAGCTGCGTGAGAAGCAGCAGCTGGAGGAGGATCTGAAGGGTTACTTGGACTGGATCACTCAGGCTGAAGACATCGACCCTGACAACGAGGATGAGGCCGACGAAGAGAGCAAGCGCAACCGTAAGCACCTTCTCCCACTCCCTCCGTTGGGCAGCTAAGAGTAATGCGGCACTGGCATCGCAAGCGCCCTTCAGTGCAGCAAATGGATCTGTTCCTGCCACATTAAGACAAACATCCAGCAGTATGTATTATTGTTGGCTTGAGAGGGCTGGGATTTCTGCAACTATAATTAGGCCTACATTTATATAATCAGGATGGAGGTTCTGCTCCAGAAATCTATAATGTGTCATTGTGGGAGTTTAGTTTAAAAAAAAAGGAAAACACAGTGGATCAGCTAAAAGATAATTTCTCCCATGAAACTGTTTAAAATAGAATGGGTGTTTTTTGTTACATTCATGTGTGCATTAGGGTGTAAAGTGCTCTATTTTTCTTACTGCCCCAGATAACTGGTCAATCATGATGAACCATATGTAGCACAAATACAAAGGGTGTTAATCAGGGAAAAAGAGCCAATAATCTTAAACATCACACTCAAGTGTCCTCTTTCAGCCCTTTTAAAGTTTAACAATCATGGAGGAGGAAATCCCCCAGAGAGAAGAGAACTTCAGCTTTCTTCATCAACAGTAGCATCAATAGTCCATAAGACAGTGCTAAATTTAAGACATGCTAAATTTCTGTGGGTCCGATAAAGCTTTTTAGAAGCCATTCTGGGAATTGTAGGAAATCACTAACTCGAGCAGAAGCAGATGAAGCAGGTTGATTAAATGTGGCCACAATTAAAAGGTCCGTGAGACTACGTAATTAAATAACCCTTGGGACGTAATGAACATTGCAGATTGACAATTTAATAACAATTGATGATGGGATTTTCTTATCCTTAAAAATGCAAAATGATTGACAATATTTGTGCTATATTATATTATAATATACGCATAGATACATACCTGCATGAAGACATAAAGGCATGTACTGACTAAGAGATAGTCTTTCACCAGAGGTGTCCCATATAAACATATAAAAGGTGTTTGAAGCAGAGCTGTACAGGCGCTTAATGTATGTCACTGATGGAAGGGGAGCAAGCTGTGCACACCACTAGAGTTTATCTACAAAGGGGAAAGGGGGGGGGGGAAATATATATATATTACTTGAGCAGTAAAAAACTCTTAATCCAAATCCTATTTATATATATATATATATATAAGCAGCACACATGATGCAGAACAGAGAAACTGCGGCTGATTCATCTTATAGCTTGAGCGTAGGATCTCTAGTTTTACGATCTCCCCTCATTTTGTGATGTACTCTGTCCATTTCCTGTTGCCTCTCCCACCTGTCTTTTCCTTCTTGTATTTCATGTATAAAGTTATTTATTCGCTCTTTATTTTACAGTAGCAACATTACAGCTGTTGTGAGTTACGAGTTCCATACTGCTATTCTTCAACATCCATCCTGGCTTTTGGTGTCTGTCGATGATACATGAGCTCCTACTCACATGTTAATATGCAAATGCTTTAATTTGCACTGTAATGTGTTAGTACAGGGCCTCGTCACCTGCAGGAGCTTCCAGTGATTAACAGCTCTCCGTGTTGTTCTTCTGTCCCTCCTCAGTGTCTTCAGTCCCTCTGGCTCCTGCTGTTCTTGTCATTGTTGGATATTGATATTTTGAATACTGTTGTTGTCCTGTGGTGGTTGTCTGCTCTGACCCATTTTGATAGCAGCCCATTCTCGCCCCCCATGTCCCTCTGCTGTGCCATTGTGTCTGAATGCATGGACTTGCATGCATTACACATGAAGGGGTGACTCTGGCTGACCTTACTGAGAAGAAGAAAGGAAGGTTTGGGTGGTTCAGCCAGTCGTCCGACACTCATGGTAAATCCTATGGTTTCCCGCCAGTGTTCTCTAGCTCTTGTGTGTTTGTGTGTGTGTGTGCACACGAGACTGTGTGTATGTTTGATGCTCAGATGAATTTGATCCTAAAAAATCTGGCATTTTTCACTCAATAATCAAACCAAACTGTCCTAAACATTTAGGAGTTAACTTTATTGCCATTACAACAATGGCAATAACTGTTGTTAACTTGTCTTATACATAAGAACATATTAAACTACACAAAGTACCATCACTATGAAAGATAAGCTAAAAGAAGAAAAGGAAAGTTAAACAACCTAAACATATTAGAATATAAGAAATACCATAAATAATTACAAAGACAACCATAAACCAAGTACTTTGTACCAAGTCTTTGTTGTTTTTAATTACCATGCTGCGGCTCTGGTGAGCCAAAAGAAAAAAACACACAAAAACCCCCAATCAGCTTTACTTCCATCTATCAATGAAGAATAATTAATCTGTTCTTCACAAATGCTGTATATTGGTGAATAGATTAAAATTAATCAAAATGGCAAGCAGCAGTGGCTTTAAATTTCCAGTTGGAGCATCCTAAGTGATTGGTGTGTGTGTGTGTGTGTGTGTGTGTGTGTGTGTGTGTGTGTGTGTGTGTGTTGATGTGCGCAGCCTAATGTAATACCTCATCACTTTGTGTTTTACTATTGTGCTAAACCCGTCATGTCCGAGCATCACAGCCCTTTTCAGTTTTGGCTTTCTCCTTTTTTTTCTGCCTATTTTGTTCTTTTTCAAACATTTACTGGTTCTAAATGAAAAAAGCCTGTCTTTTACCCATTAAATGAGGCTGATACGGAATAGAAATATAGCTGCGTTTGATAGCAGGCACGCCCTGTTTCCTTCCCACGTCCCATTTCAAAAGCAGGGGCTCAGTATGAATATAGGAAACAGGGCTAAACCCAGATCACTACTCCAGCAGTCAGCACTATTTTCAGAGCTGAGAGCTGTCCGACCACTCAGGGAATCAAAGCCAACACGTCTACATAAGCTTAGCAGCAGCACACACTACGTTCCCTCGTATGAGTTAAAGCACTGAGACGTTTCACACAGTTAATTATCATCTGTCTGCGCAGACAGTCGTTCCAAAGCGCTGGTAGTACTTTGAGTGTAGCATTTCAGAGACAGCTTTAAGAGCTCTGTCCTTCTCGGCCTGCTCACTTCTTCCCTCTGCTCCTCATTGTCTGCATCAGTCAGCCCTCGTAGAGCAGTTGTCCACTCGCCTGTCCCATGTCAGCTCCCTTTCAGCACTTGGTAAACGATACTAATGATGACAGTGATGCACAGCCACAGCGCTTAGCTCCTTCCTTTCTATGAGGCCCAAAGTTTTGTAGCTACAATGTCACTGTGAGTCTTTTAAAATCACTATCAAATAACTGGGATGCACTTGGATATAATTTTTAGAGTGTAATCCTTTTTATCTTAGCTGATCTCCGTTTTATATCTTGTCACACTTCTTCCCGCTGGGATGCACTGCTCTGTATCTACCTGAAGAATCGTGTGCGTAAGATTCTTTTTTGGGGGGTAAATGTCTGCTTTATTTGTTGCTGCAGCAAGCGTTCCAGCCAGCGAAACAGAATCTGTGAACACAGAGAATCAAAACGGGGAGGATGAAAAGACGCCGTGCTGCGGACCTCTGTGGTGAGAATGCAGAACACTTTGCACAACAAAGTGCATGTTTTCAAAAACATGACCACTGATTTGACTTTAGATTACAGTACCATGGATTGCTGTCCGTTATGGTGTGACCGTTGCTATAGAGTTTTAAAAAACATCAGTCTCTCAGCAACAAACAGCAGTCACCACATTTTATCCTCTAAGTGCTGCTTTCTTTACCTTTTGATTTGTGGTAAAAGAAAACTTGTCAGATGGTTAAAAGAAAACGACTCACATACATGTTTATATTGTCTTATTACGTAATGTAGTGATACTGAGATTTGCAGCTGGACAGTTTTTACATTATCAATTAAGCCCACTAACCAATCACTGCTTCTAACACATCTCTGCTACTACCTGCATTTGTAAAACTTGACAAATTCTTCTTTCTTTCAGTCAAAAAATTTCAAAGTCAAAGTTCAGGTCAGTATATTTGTGGGTGTCTCTGCATGATGCATATAGCTGTCATACTATATGGTCTGTGCCTGCATTAGATTATACAGATTCGTATTTGTAAGTGCTTGGCTTTCATTTTACTGAATTTTAATGAGACTTTACTGGAGATGATAAATCAACAGCTTTTATAAGGTCAGCATGTACCATAAGGTATTTATAGAGAATAGTCTTACTCAGTATTTTCCAGCTCATTTACTGTACAGTATGACTTGCAAAAAATATATTGACGCAGTTCCCTTGTGGCCGTTCCCCCTTACTCCTCTCCATTCTTTCCTATTAATGGTAACGAATCATAGTGGTTTCCTTAATAACACACTAATGTGATTGTTTATTCTATTGTTTAGACACTGTCATTTATGTGACCAGATCCTGTGTCCTTTTAAGTTAATTTATAAGCAAAGTGAGTCACACTTGCGTTATTCGTAACTTTCCTCGCCTGCAGTCGGCGCTGGCGCCGCTGGAACAGGTTCTGCCGCAGGAAGTGCCGGTTGGCCGTCAAATCGGTGCCTTTCTATTGGCTGGTCATCATTCTGGTGTTCCTCAACACTCTCACCATATCTTCAGAGCATTACAACCAGCCTATGTGGCTGACACAAGTGCAGGGTATGAACAGCACTACAGTACACATCAAAGTTTTAAAATCCACATAAATTTAAAAAAAATGTTATTGTTACCTCATGTGTCTTTTCCATTCATTCATTAGTTAGCAGGACATCTCAAAGACAGGTTCAGATTGGGTAGAAATTTCAACCCCACATCAATGAGAACCAACATTTTAGAGGATTTGTTAATATTGAACACCATGATGATGCAGTCTTTTAACATTTTAACAATTTTCTCATGAATACTTATTACTTACTTATTTGAATACAAATGTATTATGTATCTTGTGATTGTCTGTTGTTATCTGTTTTTTGATGCACATCCAGAATCAGATGCAGAGTAAATTAAATACAATTACAATTTTAGTGAACATTTTATATATTATATTTGTTAATTAGCGTTGGCAGAAGTTTACAATTTCTTTGCTACTTTTTCGTAGCTAGCGTGTCACCCTAAACCCCTTTTATCTCTCTCTCTCTCTCTCCATTTATTTGTATTTTTTTAATGTTTAGTCTTTTTTTCTGGGTTTCAGATGTGGCCAACAAGGTGCTGCTAGCACTGTTCACATGTGAGATGTTGGTGAAGATGTACAGTCTCGGGCTACAGGCTTATTTTGTTTCGCTGTTCAACCGCTTTGACTGCTTTGTGGTGTGTGGAGGAATCACTGAAACCATCCTGGTTGAGCTGGAAATCATGTCTCCCCTCGGTATCTCTGTGTTCCGCTGTGTCCGCCTGCTGAGGATCTTCAAGGTCACACGGTAAGATTATTATCATGCTGTGTGTGTGTGTGTGTGTGTGTGTGTGTGTGTGTGTGCGCGCTCGCGTGTGTGTCTAGTGTACCGTACAGTATGTAAGGTGTTCAATTAATCACCTGTCTCTTCTCACCACTGCTCCATGTTTCTCTTTATAGACACTGGCAGTCTCTAAGTAACCTGGTGGCGTCTCTGCTCAACTCCATGAAGTCCATCGCTTCCCTGCTGCTGCTGCTCTTCCTCTTCATCATCATCTTCTCCCTGTTGGGCATGCAGGTGTTTGGTGGAAAGTTCAACTTCGACGAGACCCAAACCAAAAGGAGTACCTTTGACAACTTTCCCCAAGCCCTTCTCACGGTGTTTCAGGTATTTACAGTGTGATCTACAGTTAGATTATAACATAACTGTACACAACATGCAGCATTTGTCCATTGGTGTATCCTGTGAAGAATACTTTGAATATGCAGATAAAATTGAAAAAAAGCTGTTGTACAATTGTTTGCACAGACATATTTAGAAATATTAATTATAGCACAGGGTTGTACAGGCTATGGAAGGTGAAAGAAAAGGGAAGCAAATGTCCAGTATTTGGTTGGGCTATAGCATAAAAAACAATAGATAAATGCAATCTTAGTGCCAAACAGTGTCAGGTACAGTATGTTAACCTGTCCTTAGATTCTTTTTGGGACGCTCAGTGACTCAATCTTAACTGTTCACTGTTTGACGCCAACATATACCCTCTATAACTGCTTGACACACTAATGTTGATGCATCTCCCACAAAAATAAATAATATTAATTGATTTTAGATCCTGACGGGAGAAGACTGGAACGCTGTTATGTATGATGGGATCATGGCGTACGGAGGCCCTTCCTCTTCTGGGATGATTGTGTGCTTTTACTTCATCATCCTCTTCATCTGTGGAAACTGTATCCTCTGCTACTGATACAAGCACACTTGAAACTGCTGAAGCAGCCAATACACAAGTTACCCTACATTCATCATTTTATATATATAAAAAAATAAAGTGTTAAAGTGCAAGCAGTGCTTTTACCGAGAGGGTCGTCCTTTACTGAACACTTTGCTCAGATATCCTCCTGAATGTCTTCTTGGCTATCGCTGTGGACAACTTGGCAGATGCAGAGTCTCTCAACACAGACGAAGGAGACAAGAAAGGGTGACAGCTTGATCTCCCACTATGTTTCTCTGAGACAAAAATCATTTTAAATGTTAGCTTTAAATGCTCAGATGTATGCTCAAATCACACTTTATCATTCATATCATTATCTCTGTTCATTTCAGGGACAAGAAGGAGGATGATAAAGATGAAAAGGTATCCTTAATTATCATACAGTAACTTATCTTTACAGTTTGAGGAGGTAAAAACACTGACACACGTTTTACTTGTCCGTAAGGAGGAAGAGGAGGACATTGACGACACTGCAGCAGAGGAGGAGGATCCAGAAGTTCCATCAGGGCCTCGGCCGGCCATCTCTGAGCTGGTAAAGAAGGAGAAGATCACTCCTATTCCAGAGGGAAGCGCCTTCTTCATCTTCAGCAGCACAAACCCGTACGCAGCACTTACGCAGATGTGACACATTCAATTAAATTCAGTTTTATGTATATATGGACTCATATATCATACTCATTGATGTTCTCAGGATTATGTTTATGTCGTATTTTTGCCTTTGTCTTCCAGGTTCCGTGTGTTTTGTCACAAACTCATCAATCATCACATTTTTACCAACCTCATCCTTGTGTTCATCATGCTCAGCTCTGTCTCACTCGCTGCAGAGGATCCTATCCGAAACTTCTCAGCTCGCAATATTGTAAGTCCACCAAAATAAATGTATTCATGACTTCTAACAGACTGTGTAGCAAACATAAGTGGGTGAAGTGACATTATTATTATATCACTTTTCTGGGTGTAATGTTAGTTTAGCATTTTGAGATACAGTTGTGTCATAATTCTTTGGTGGTTTTGCATGTTTAGCCCATTTATTGTAACCTGCGTACTTTAAGTCACCACCAACCATTTTCAGCATACACCACCAGAATGTATGTTTCAGTAGCACCTAAATCAAGTATGATTAGCTGATATGCAATACAAAATCAACTTCATGACTTCATTCTCTAAGGAGGATTTAAGGTATTTTTCAGTACACATCACAGTAAGAGAAGCAACAATACAATACAATACATAAAAAAAAAATTCAGAGAGATGTCATCAGAAGAATAATTGTTTTACCAGCATGAAAAGCACATTTATCAATTGTGTCTGTGAGTCTGAACTCCACCAATCTGCCTGTAAATCGTAGATTTTGTACAACTAATGTCATATATCCTGTCCTTGTCCCTTATCCCTGTCCATATATCCTTGACAACAAAAGTGTGATTCCCAGGACAAAGTTATTATAAAAGTTACACTACCGTTCAAAAGTTTGGGGTCACATTGAAATGTCCTTATTTTTGAAGGAAAAGCACTGTACTTTTCAATGAAGATGACTTTAAACTAGTCTTAACTTTAAAGAAATACA
>JAVQJD010035264.1:0-34902 GCA_036023655.1 Nannoperca australis
GCAAGATAGGACACTTCCTCTTCTGGCATCTACGGTGTGTGTTCGCAGATGCATATTAGAAAGAAAGCGGATAATTGTGTGTGTGTGTGTGTGTGTGTGTGTGTGTGTGTGTGTGTGTGTGGCTGTGTGTGTGTGTGGCTGTGTGTGTGTGTGGCTGTGTGTGTGTGTGTGTGTGGCTGTAGATGATTAACTACTAGATATACTGTTGGGTAGTTTCATCTACAGCAATCCATCATGTTCTGAAAACTCATATGTTTGTTGTGTCGTCCTGTGAGAACCACGTATCTCTAAGAAATCCAATTTTCATGAGTAAACAGTTCTGTTTTCAGCTTTGTGACAATGCATTTTTCAGCTAATCCAAGAAAGTCGTTTTAATTGTTTATTTATCATAAGTGGATTAGTTTCAACCCACTTAATCCTTCATCTTATCAGAACTATTCACTTTCAAAATCACCAAATTTGGAGATTTTTACAGTTTTTACTGGACAGGACGAGTACGTCGTTATGTTCCATTCAACTTAGTGAATTTAGTGAACCTGTAACCAAATCGATCTGTAAGATCTTGGATCTAAGATATTTATATTATAACCCCACATATTGATACCTTGGACACTAAACTCAGGATCGGCAGCATAGATTCCCCACCCAGGGAAAGGTTATGCTGTATGTCAGATTAGCTTTTAAAAAATCATTTAATTTCTATGTGTTACAAAATCATTACAGATCATCGTTTGAAAAGTACATGGGTTTTATGATGTAACAACATTGCAGCTAAGGTTGAAGGACAGTCTACATATATTAAATAAGCATATACAGATTCACAGGGGTGTGTTATGTGTGGGATGACAATATATCAGTGTGTGCCATAGCTGCCTCTATGGATTCATTCCAGTAAAAGAAAAGGGCAAAACAAAGATCGTGGTAATCAGCCAAACTTGTACTGAAGAAAGATCATTACTATGACAAACAGGCTCTACCATGATGTATCTCTTTTTTGACACTACACTGTAATGACATTTGTGTCAATAAGGCCACTGGTGGATAACTTTGATCTCTTCTTCTTTAATCACAGCTTCTGAAAAAGCCCCTTTCATGTCTTTATTTTTATTCTTCCTGTCTGGACTCCTGTTAATGTCCCGGCTCCTGAAGACCCATTGATGCACCAGGCACTGACTGATTGCGTTCTGATATTCTCGGAAAGCATATTTGATAAAATGTTTGTCAAATGTGTTTGATGTGGAAAAATCCATCCGTTGTAGTGTACGCAACATTTGGCTACATATTTATTTTTACAGATTTTTCTTGCAACTACAATCAAAGTGCAAAATCCCAATTTGTCTTCATGCCATGCCCTGCCCATTGCTGTTTCACCACGTAGTGCAGCACTGTTAAATTGACACATTAATAGTGCTATTCTTTATATGTCATTTTGAGTTTTTAATGGCGTAATTACTCTATTCTTCAGCCTTCAGGGAGGGCTAGAATGTTTTTGCCTGACAGTCATCAAAGTGTTTTATTCGAAAGTATAAAATCCCTCCATGCAGTTTATCCTTAGCAGGTCTTTTGATTGTTGTGGAAAGAGTGTAAGTGCACATAAGTCAGCTTTCCAGAAATAAACAAAACTCAAACAGCTTATTTTCACCTCAAAGATGTAAAATAAATCTGTATGCTGCATTGATCCTGCTGCGCCCAGTGGGTTTTATAAATTAGTGCTTACCATCTCCGCAGTGAGAGCTCTCACCTCTCTGTTGCATCTGAGGATTCATACAGTGTCTGTGGGGTTTCAGCATTATCAGTATGCAGCACACATGCCCCCAGGTCTGCAAATAACTCTGGCATGGCCCCCACCCACCCAACCTGCCCATTTGTTGATCTGTACTTTATTGCTATGTTTATGAGTAATACACAGGCTCCTATGCAGTCGTTCCAATCAACCAGGGGTTGTGCAAATTTTTTCCCCACTAGCCATAAAATGTAATGAATAATTTGAATATGTGCTGATGTAGATGGAGCTGGTGGTCAAGTGGGTTTATCTGATTAGTTTGCAAATATACTGTTCTAAAGTTGCATTCTAGCAAACAGACACCACACTTAAATTTTATAAACTTAAATTTTGCAACTGCCCAACTGACTTACCTGTCAGCTTTTAAGATCAAAAAGAAAATTTCAATCAAAATGTTATTCAAGATAACATCTCTTCACCACCTTTCTTTACAGAAGTACATACTCCAACAGTGCAACTGGTCACAAGCAAATCAACCTGCAGCCATAATCCTCTGTGGACTTCAGTGATTTCACAGTGGAGATATGGTCAAGTACTAAGCCTATAGAGCAGTGGGAATCAATATTATAATTTTTTTACCTCAGGGGGGAAATGGTTCATATCTGACAAGTGACAATATTTGTTTTACATTCTTCCACCTGAAAATGTGACTCAGGCCACATTTTAGTCATTTAAGGCATAGCAGATGCTGGAGCAGACAGGAAGAAAGGAGTTCTTCTCTGGTATGAAGTCCACCGGATATAAAATGATTACGGCATGGTCCTGTGGATCAAAAATCCATCAGACAGGGTTGTGTATTTTTATTCTGCGTGAAAGTCACCTGTTCAGGGTTGCTATTCAAGTGTTTTTGTGTTGTTCTCTGGGCTGAAATAAGGAGCCACGTTGTCCATCTTCAAAGTTTCCACATCTTATTTATCCCACAAAATATATCTATATATTTCTTTTGGTTTGATTTACAGCACAAGCTTCACAGGTGCTTATATCATTGACAGTTTTAACATTCTCATTTCCATGGCAACTAAACAAACTTATTATACAGGTGAGGAGGATGATGGGATTTAGTTGAAAGCTCCAGAGCTTGTGAGTAAGCAGAACTTTAGATGACTGTTTTGTCAAGTGTTAAGATTTATTTCATACTATTTACAAAATAATGAAACAATTAACCAAGAAATTGACAGCAAAATCTTATGTCTAGCAGAAACACTGTAGTGTTTTCAGTGGCATAGTGAATACATTTTGTGTATTCACAGGACATATATGTACAATTATACCATTTTAAAGTCAGTACCTGTTTTCAGTAATGAATCTGTTAGCCTTACATCTTTAAAGGTTCTTCTTCCTGCTCCTAGCACTGCAGTAAAAGCTCTTTGGCTCTGACTCAGCCACTTAATATGCATTTATTTCCACCTACTGGTCAAGTGATGACACTGCACATCATCCTTGTCCCTTTCATTTTCAAGCTTGTGATACAAATCTAAATTACTGCTGCAAAATAGAGATTTGGGCGGATAGTAGACATGCTTGTAAAAAATGTACCATATTTATATAATAGATTGCAGTCAGTGAAGCATATCACTGGCAGCCTCTGGGGTTTATAGCTCTTATCAAAACAGGCTGGTTAAGGCCTGAGTTGATTTGTGTTTCTGTTCTCAGGTGTTCCCGCATGTAATTTGTCCAGTACGTCCCTTTTTTTTTATCCTCACTGCAAATTTCCTCTCAAACACAACACAAGTCATTCTTGTACTGCATTTTACATTAAGCCTGTCAACCTGCTCTGATGTTCAGCTGTTGGGAATAAAATAGGTGGTGCCTCCCCCTCTTGTGGCTTGATGCAATATTACATTAGTTTACAGTTGAAGCACTTAACTGTGCTCAGTTATTAAAGCTTCTGATAACCACATTGAGGCCGAAACTGAGCTTGAACTGTGCTTCAGAATCTGTATCATGTCATAGTCACTCGTTTCTGTGAGTATAATGTGGAGTTATGTGTCTGTGATTATGAAGACAACATTTGAGAGGAAAGAGAAAGGATATCAATGTCGGGATTGAAGTGGTTGCCTTATTTCCTTTGGAGTGCAGTGTGTTGCTGATTGAGCGTTCAGACCGAGTCAGAACCGAGATTGCCTCTCCTCTTTATACGCAGCTCCAGCTTGGATTGACTCACTCTCATGCTGGTAAAAATAGCTTTATTCTCAACAGGCCAGATTTAATTTAGCAGACCTGCTTCTCCACAGTGATATGTGATTGGAAGAAGTGCATTCACAACAGAAGAAGAGTTTTATAGAAAACTGCTTTTTTGTATTATTTTTCATTTTTTTAAAATCCTATCAGTTTGCATCCTCTATGGCAGAAACAACACAATAGCTAACGTGGGTCTTTGCATTTGTGTGCGTGTGAACAATTTCCCCTATCTTCATATGTTATTGTGCATGCATTTTCCTTTGACAGTGAAGACGAGTGTTCGGAGTAGCGAATGTTTCACCATGCGTTCAGAATCTTTTTTTCTTTAATCTCCTCCAAGGAAGCTCCTGGGCTTGGCTGTAAAGCATGGGTGGCTGTGTGAGTTATGGCATGCAAGCTCTTCAGGAGGGTTTAGAAGAATGGGTACAAGAGAGGATTTCACCCAAGAAAACGCTAATAGTAAAAACTTATCACATCACTGTGCAGTGCTCCCAGATACCTACCTAATATGAAAAAGCTATAATATAGGACAGACAGTATTGTGCACAGGGGAGCGTTGGTCCCTGGGGGTGACAGTAAAAAGGCCACAGGAAAGTTTTCCCCGGCAGTGAAATGGTGAGCAAAGAAGCCTTGATTCATTCTTCTTCACCTTCCTAAAGGCACTGAATTCATGCCTCTCTTTCTTTTTCTCTCCCTTTTCTTGTGTGTTTGCGTGGCTGTGCATGCTCCACTCTTGTGTGTGTTTGTGTGTGTATAGGGTTAGTGTGCCGGGGCATCATTGGGTTGAAGCTATGTGGAGGGAATATTTGTCAAAGTCAGTGGAGCATTGTGATGAAAGCCGGGTGAGGGAATTTCAACTATGACTATAGCCAGGCTCCATGCAAAGTGGTTAGTTTTCTCTTGCTTCTTAGTGAAAATTCTCCCCAGCTATTTTGGTTCACAGGGTCTCGATATAGCTTTAACCATTGTTGTTTATACTGTCAGCCAAATTGGCCGCTGCCATCCATTGGGGTGGGTTGCGAGAATTTGAATCATCCAGAAGTTCTTTAGCATGCTAAGAATTTGACCAGGCATCTATCTATCTGCAGTGTCCCTGGAGACAGATTCTCCATATTCAATTAGTATTAGTTCCATCCAGTTTCCATTTGGAAACGGATTGATTCAGTGCTTCCTCATCCACCGTAATCACCAAATAATTGACCTTGTTGTTATCAAGATAATTGAGAAAAAAAAGTAAATCCCAATCTCACCTTTTAAGTCAGAACATTACAATCAAATGCTTGAGTCGTTTGTTAGGGAATAAGAATGGAAAAAGGAAGACAATGCCCTCTATGTGATACTACTTGGTGTGATTTGTTTTTACATGTGTTCTGTGTCTTTTTGTCCAAATGGCTTCACACACCTAGGGCCAGTCATTTATATACGATAGCCCAGCACATTACTGTAAATGGCACGGCTGAGACCAGCTATGATGGCCCCTGCTACACGCAGAAGAGCACAGCCTTTGCCTATGCATTTACAACCTCCAGGTAGAGCACAGGATGTACAACTGACATTAACCCACTACCACTGTAAATGGACCACGGTAAACACATTTATGTTTGCAGCACAATAGCTTTGTGTCAGAGCATGATGGATGATTTGCCATCAGAATTCTTGTTGATGACAGATTTGCTCTAACAGTTTTTATGCTGCAGTTCTGACAGTGTTGGGAGGCAGACAGCAGCTAAAATACAAAAACAACGTATGCGCCAGTTCTGCACTATGAGCAGTCAAGTGTCACTTAACATAATCATCTTTTTAGAAAAGCTTCAATCTGCCACTGATACACCGCTGCTCAAGGGCAGTATCTTGTACATGCTGATGTGGATTTTCATTTTCACATGTGAAAAGTTTCAACAATTATTTTCAGACTGGATAATGAAATTCACACCATCGCTTCAGATGTTATATGATTTGGTGTAATGTAATTGCAGTTTTATCAGGTGCACAGGTGAGCAACACACACACACACACACACACACACACACACACACACACATCAGAACCTAAGCATTTTCTTGCCACATTTATAGGTTTAATATAGCACATTCAAACCGGGCTCCAGACGAATTTCCCAACACGTCTTTGATTGTTGACAGCCAATGTTGAAAACCCAGTGATATATTTTCACATTTATATAAGACTTGCATAACATGATGGATTACATTATTTTTTTTTTTTAAGTGCCAATGACTTAACCATCACCTCATACATAGTCATCAACTTTCTCCTACACATTTGAAACTAACATTATTTCAGTCCATTAGCAATAATACTTGTTCTAACACTATTAACTAACAAACACTGACAATTGCATTGTTTTCTCCCACTCACACCTCTGGCTATCTGTATTTGGATTTAGGGCCTCAGCCACTCAACATTCCTGACCACTCCACGCCATTGAAAACTTTGCATTTCAGTGCAGTGCAGGGAGGAAGGTCAGAGGAAGAACATACAGTAAGCCTATCAATGAGCAAACCAGTGTCAAAGATATTTCATCAGCTCCTCATGCTCATCTGTTTTATAGTTATGATGGACGTGGCCCAGTTTCTGTGTGTAAAATTCAAAAAACCACATCTGAAATTCCAGAAATGTAGTCTTAAGTCTCAGATCTCAGGCCTATTTTTAGGTGGAGTAACGTTTTACACTGTAAGAGTACATACATATAACTTTCCAACGCTACACTGAATGCTTATTATCTCAGTTTACTCAATCATTACAACATGTTATTTTAATTATGCCTTGTTTCCAACAACTCTGGCCAAGTTCATAGCACTGCAAAATAATTTATACATGATGAGCTTGTAGGCAGCAGCCACACACACAGAGAAGGTACATTTATGCTTTACTCCCATTCACACTGAAAGTGTATACATTTTAATCAAAGGAGACACAGAGCTAGAAAACGGGAAAATCAATTCCAATCAGTAGGAACCTGACCTAATGCTAACTATGAGGTACCGAGTCATTTGCAGTAACTGTGTAAAGCCGAGGCTGACCACATTAGAGTTAAAATAAATAACATTTTCGGCTTGGCTATAAGGAGATCTGCAGAGTTTGCCCCCTCAATCTCAACAGATAGATCTTTCTAATTCAAGGGAGTATCGTTAAAGCTATTGGTGGAATTGATTGATAGCAATCACCTTACATAGCACTTTATATCAATAAGATCTGATAAACACGATGTCAATCCTAGTAAATCTCACCTCCCAGCAGGGATTGTGCATAAGTCCCATGGACAGTGTCCTGTCAAATGCACCTGAATGTCTTCAGACTGTGAAAAGGAATCAAAGCATCTTGATGAAAACTCAGTTCAGATACTGTGAGAACATGCAAACTGTACAGAAAGGATCCGTTACCAAAACTGAAACCTTCCTGAAACTTCTTGGTGGGAGATGCTAGTGCTAACAACTGAGAGGCTGCAGCTAATTGTCAAGATTTGTTACAGTAAACAAAGTGTCAGTTTTGTAATGACAGCACATTTACAGACAACTGTAGCTTGAATTTTATGGAGCTATTTTTATAAATTTTTGAAGCAGTCAAAAAAAATGGTTAGAGAGAGAAACTTTCCACACTTTTGCTTGCAAACCTTAAAGTTAAGTTTTTATATTTTTAACTCAGTGTTAGAGCAGTCTCCACCTTGTTTATTATAAACTCTTTAGCACTACACCTAAAGTCAATTGAGTCTGTGTGGTTTGTATAATATGGTACACAGGGTGGTAACAAGAATTTGCAACAGTTGAAGGTGATTATGAATCAGCACTCACAAACAACCTCTGACTTGTTAAAAAATGATAAAACTGAAATCAAATTAGCATTTTTTTGGAACAATTCCAATGTTTTATGTCATGTTTAAAAGTTTAGACAGTGTACAAGGACAAAAGTGCTGAAATAATTAAATAACACTGGAATCTGTCAAGAGTATTAACTGTCCTTCTACTTTTTTCATTAAGAGATTAGGAAGTGGCTCATCTTTCTATATAGAATGGCATCTGCTGATGAGTGAAGGGCACTTATTATGAAAAATGTGTTGACTCAATCTACCAGCTCATAAGACACACACACACACACACACACACATAATGCCGGCGTTGTCATTGAAGTTGGTCTTCTTTTTCAAACAATATGTGAGGAAATATCTGTATTTTGTACACGTACTCCATATGGAATGTCATAGTATGTAACCCTCAAATTAAATTGAAGGGACACATGGTACAATGCCATAAATCCATTTAAACTGCAGCCGTGTTGATTTTTGTCCAGTAGGGGGCAGAAAATCAGTGACAGCTACACAGTCACTGCCACATTACAATGTTTAAAAATTGTAATGGCTAACATTTTATCAAACAGTTGCTACTTACACATTAGGCAGGCATTGGGCAACATTAGCAGTCATTTGGAGACATTGTTCTGGATAACTGATGCATGTAAGTCCCATATCCACTCTCCTTTTACCTCTGTTTTTGGCTCCATCAACTCCTGGGAAAAACTATCAATTTTCTTCACCAGCTAGTGGCTAATCTTTCTTTGTGTGCTGTAAAAAAAGTAAAAGCTAAAACAGCTAGAAAAGATCTGTAGAGCTGAAGAGTTGAGTAATCATTCTCCATCATTTTGACACTGTGAGCATCTCATGTTACACATATTTTATTGAATATTAATGTCAAAAAGATTAATTTATTCAGGTTTTAGGAAATTTTAAAAAGATCTTCATTCCACAATATTTAAATGCCATATATGCATTATTCTGGCCCAATTTGTGATTTTGCAACTTAGGGGCTCAATAACTTTGTTTTTAATGACTTGTAATTATGCCAGCAATCGTTTTGTGATAGTCAGTGTTACATTCTTTAAATGCAACTTGACGCTAGGCAGCATATGAAGAATTTGTCCTCACAGTAAGTATAGATTGCTTTCTAATCGATTCTCTGTTGGCTTAGGTTAGCGTTATGTGTTAGGGGAGGCAGACCTCGACATCTGTCGGGGATACATTTTTCATAAGGAAGCCCACCAATCATGTCTAAAACATTCACCACATTCATTCCAAATTCTGAGCTATCAGCTTCATTATCAATGAGTTGATGGTGCAGACTGGAGTCCTGCCACAGCTTTTTGACATAATGAGTGACCGGATGCTGCAAAAGCAGGCAGACTACTACATATTCCTGTCCTTTGATCACAGCCTCTTCTTAACTAACCCATTTTCTATTTCCAATTCTGTAAAAACTCACAAGGGTACATTCCTCTCATTCTACTTGTTGTTCTCATCTTTTCATGCTTAATGGTTTCATAATACTTAAGAGAAGACACATTTTTGGATAAGCTACATTATATTTGTCACATGCTGTTGTATTTTTTTCAGGCTTGTCTCCTGTCACTAGATAACCTTGGTATGTTAAATGGAGCAACAATAGTTCTTTCCCGGATGAAACTGCAGTGTGACAGTGTCTTTTATTATCTATTTGTCTTGTGTTTGTCTGTCTTCAAAGACATGTCAGCACTACAGTCAACTGTAGTTTAACCCTGGGATTAGTTTTCGCTGCCATGTACTTTATCCTGCTGTGGATGTGCTGCTACGGCATGGGTGTCAGCTCTGTCACACAAAATGTAACTGACAGGGTGTGATCAGTTCTTTTCTAGACATACATCTTTGTCTCTCAGTTTAGCTCATTTGTACACATGCAAGTGTAATTAAAGGACTTTTGAATGAAAAGTCATTAAATGAAATGTCATTTTGCAACACCCCTTATTACTGGACAAGTTATTACAGTTTGTCAGTGTTAGGACCTTGGCATTTAACCTTTGCCAGACATCTGAATTATGTTTAAATGTGCAATATTAATACAATAATAGACATGTTACATTACTACAGATGGTGCCTATCTTTTTGTACTTTACTTGTGTTTTGTATATTATAACAAATACGGTTTTGTTTATTGCCTATTTGTTAAATCTGTATACTTTATTTATCAATTAAATTAAATCCAAACAGGCTTTACTGGCATGACCATATTGAAATATAGTGTTGCCAAAGCATGTTGTATTTATCGTCCTCTTCATCTTAGACTATGGAGTGAATATTAAATTACAAGCTGTGAACACAACACTGTTTCCGGCCACCTTGCAAATGTAGTTGGTCTCTACCAACTCCAGAAGGAAATATCTGGCCATTGAGCTGCTCAGTTCTCCACTATGTTCTCCAGCTAGTTGCTGAATGTGTCTCTCTGCCATTTGATGTTGAGCAGGTACCGTATAGCTTTTGTTTTTAGAGCTTTTTATTTTAATTTATTTTAACAGTTGCCTGCAGTGGGGGAAAATGATGCTGTGAGAGTGAACCATTACAGTAAAGTTGCCATCTGGGCAGTTAAACAATGAGCTGAAATTATTATAAAGCTTTGTAAAGTTGAGGGGAGCTGCAGATTCATGTGATAATTCCCAGTGGGTTCACTATGAGTGACCCCTTTCACATTTTCGCTTTGTTTTCAAATGGTGTTTGTTACCAATAAAAGTAAAAGTGATTCCGTGCAGGGTTGTGCAGTGGTGTGTCACATAATAACCAGCAACCTGCAGCCAAGCCACTTCACTGCGATTAACATCTTTGTACTCCCTTGTGGCAGAGTTGAAGAGCTGATGTACAATAATCACGGAGCCAATCGATGAGTCTCTCGTCCATCTTCACAGTTGGTCTGTAAACAGTGGATTATTACAGTAAACAGATAATGCTACAGTGCTACATGGTAAACAAAGTTCTTCTTCACCTGGGCATCTGCCGGTCTAATTGTCAGTGTCATTGGCTGCCGCAGCGTGACATTGGGTTACATTTCGTCAAGAGTTGTTTCAACCCTCTGCGGCCTGCACCGCCCCAGCCTGAACACAATACCCCAGAATGGGAAAATCTGCATTTTTGCCGCAGTGCCTGATACTATGTGAATTTCGCCTTAAAGCGTAGTAAATTACTGAACCTATCATGACTCCATAGCTGTGTACTGTCTGCAGTATGTAGTAGAGCTGAATCAAACAGTTTACAGACTTTATGTATGTGTATGTATGTATCTTTGCTACTTTGACACTAGATTAAAAATGTTAGGATGTCACCATTGGCTTTTGGAACTTGTGATGGGCAGTCTTTGTTTTTAGCTGCATAGACCAAAGGCGTAATCAAAAAACAAGTTGATTAATTGATAATGAAAATAACTGGTAGTTGCACAAACCTCTATTTACTTATGTGGTTGGATAAGGCAATGTGGTGTTCAAAAAGTAAATTAAAAATGTCCAGTTTAAGAAATCCATCCATTGATTTTATGCTAAAACTGAATTTATCTCCTCTTATGAAATATCATGAGATTTTGATAATAGACGCATGGGATTCCCTGTTATTGGCAACATTGACGTATCAAAATAGAAATCCATAAACCTCTCTTGACAGTGCATTAAAGTCGACACATTCCCTTGATTGATTAGACATCCAGCTGACAGATACCCAGCGATTGTTTACTGTGGTGGACCCTGGCAACGACTGGGCGTTTATCGCTGTCTGGTCCAGCAGTATTTCAACATTGTGTCTCACTCCTCAGAGCCATCAGCAAGCAGGTTCACAACCACACACTTCCAAATAAGCGTTGCTGGTTTTCTGCAGCGCACCCCTGCTGTGTTTGCCTGTGCTGTCACCTATTAAAACTGATGTTTTCACTTGCAGGTGTAGTGCATTTACAGAGAGAAAAGAATGTAATTTATGGGTAATTATCCATCACACTTTGACAATCAACATTTTCACAGAATTCCCTTCAGGTTTGTAAGTACTCTTATAGGAAGGCAAACTGCTGTTTACCATGTTGATATTGGGAAATGGATAATCACTTCAGTAGCATGTTGAATTTGTGTATTTTTTATTTCGTACAAGATTTTTGCATATCAGTGGATCAGCTTTTCTTCAACCTCATTTATTATTCAAAACACAGCTATTTTTGCAAGAAATGCTTCTTGAATTTTAAAGCCCTGAAGGGGGAAAGATGCCTTTCGCTGCTATCAGGTGCTGTTAAAACCTTCTCACTCACTTCTACAGCTTATTATCTATTAAAATCAAAGCAGCACATCAGATGAAAGTGACTGACAAACAATGATAAACGATGTTGCGGCGACATCCTCCCCACCAGGAGTCCTTACATCGTAAAGAATCAATGTCAGACTGATTGCGCAGCGTTTTCCCTCGCTGCATTTTTCTGTGATGTGTGAGAATTTTATGCTTTCAATGACCCATGCTTAGCACTGTATCAAAAACAAGGCATGCCTGGGTACACAGAAAAACAAAAAATTTCTTCCCCCCTTTTCCAGCTGTTTTATCATCTGAAGAAGACTTATGTGGTTGATTTCGTTTGTTGTGTTTGGAGAAAACTTGATTTTACAATACATTGTGTGAGGTACTGTCTACACAGGCCAGTAAACAAACAAACGTTTGGGGGTATCAGTTCTCCTTGAGCTAGAGAAAGGGAAAGCAAAAAGAAAATGCATTTCAACAAGCCATCATCAGTTGTGTCGAGAGTGGGAGGATGTGCTCATTGAATTACTACGTTTCTGCTGCTGCATTCAATAACGAGTGACTCAAGCTTAGAGCGTGGTAGTTGGTTTGATACATTTTTATTAAAGCAAATATGGTTTAAACGGGGCTGTGGGTGAGCTGGTAATCTCATACAGTCACATCTATTTATTTCATATGGATAACATGGACCCAAACAGGTCCTAATGATGCCATGGCTCTCTGTATCATTAATATTGAAAGGTAATTTCCCCTACTTGGAAGTCATGTCTATCACATGCTGGGTTCAATTTCCAATTTGCCACAAGACTGCGTGGGTCATTCTCTCTATTTATCTGGGAAAAGACTACCTAACAGCGTTATAAAATTACAGTGGAAATTAGCTGACTACTTCTTTTATTGTTTCCTATGGAGTTCTTGACTCAGACAGGCAGAATAATGTACCATTTTTGCAGACTATAGTAAGAATCATGACCATTTACCATTTTCAGTGGATAGAATTTATTTAAAAACAGTCACACACATTATAAAAACGCAGGGAATGTCAAAATAGATTTCTACTTAAATAGAAATAGATTTTTATATGAGCACAGAGTTATTGAAAGTCTCAGAATCATATTTCTATTGTTTTATTTCTTGTTTAGGTGACATAGTTTGCTTCAGCTATTTTGGCACATTAAAACAACATGCTCTGAGGCTGCTTTGTAGTCTTCTAATTATCAACCTTAGGCTACAATGTTGCCTCCATAGGCATAATTAGTTTCAAAGCCTCAGAGAAGTACTCTATCAGCCCAAATCCTTCGATGCTTTATATTTTATTCTATTTCCAAAGACCTACCAGTTTCACTAGAAAATGCGTCCTCATATAACTCTCAGATGTCTGAGGACATTTGTTCATTCTTTATTTAATTGACAAATAAAATGTTTATGAGTACATTTATATCCAAACATGTTCATTCTATGAATAAAAAGGTTTACTTAGCTACCAAAATTGCGCTTTAACACACAGGTGTCCTCAGAGCTCCTTATTAAAAAATGAAAGTCACAATAATGTACAGTCAGATGTTATATAAGCTCTGAATGTCTTCAGCTCCTCAGTACTGGTAATATTGTGACCTTGTGCATATTTAGTGCTTAACCCAACAGTATCCTGTATTTTTGAAACATGCAGGCATCTTTATAACATGTTTGATTCAAAAGCTTTGGAGGGTGTCTAAACCTGTGGCTCATTAAAGCTTTGAATTGCATTATGTTTCATTTTGTGGTTACCTCCACACTCTTCACCTTCCTTTCAGACTGAATCCCACTTGGAAAGCAAGAAATTAGGGCAGCAGCTCCCAGGAGAATTTTGGAATAAAACAAGGTTTCTGGAATAGTGTGCACTGTGAGCGGCAAGTGTGTTTGCAGTCTGCTGGTAATTGCATTTCAGTCAGTAATCATTGATTGTGTAAAAATCATTATGAACATGCTATTGTCTCCCCATCCGTGGAACATATCTGGCATAATATGATCACATAAAGAATTGCAGGGAGAGCAGAAAAAGGAAGTCTCACATACTTGTTTTAATGTTGTCAACAGAACTGTTTCCCAGAAATGTCAACATCACTTCTTCAAGTAGAACTCAAACACTTCTTTGACTTTTAAGACCCGCCTGAGACTAAATACCAAGGTTGAGATGTGGTAAAAACTTGGTAAAAACACACCATCTGTGGGAAATGAAATAGCAATGGTTCTTCTGTGGTCCAGCAACAGGCACAGAAGCATGTCATTCAGTTACTTCCTCCTCCTTCTAAAGCCGACGTAGGAAAACAGACTTACTACACCATAACAGAAGTCTGATACCATAGTCAAAACCAGCAGGTGGAGCTCAACAAACTGCCAACAATGGCTTAGCAGCAGTTGAGTCATGAAATCTGCAACCTTCTCAGTGCTCCAATCAGATGGCAAGGCCTCATTCGGAAACCATGACATCACTGTCCCAACACCTAGCTGTGACCATGTCTGATGTGTCCTCCCAAGGGACTTTTTAATTCACTGCGATAATGTATGTTTCTCTTCACCTCTGCAAGAAAGTCATAGTGAATGACTGCTATCAAGGATAATCATTAGTGTTACTAGCCTGTTGACTTTCCTCTCCACCCCTTGGGTATCGCTGTGGGGGAGTGAGGCCTACATTGCACCATGCTCATTTCTAATCGTGGAGGTACATTGCCTTACTTGGGAAGGGAGAGCCTGCAGATGACATCATGCAGCTCCATGGACAGCTGTCAGGGTGAGTCAGGTGAATGTGGGTAGACTGAAAGTCACTGTGTTCCTTATGTCAGAGAACAAAATCCTCCTGCAGTGAGGGAGCTTCCAGTTCAGTCAACGTCAAAGTATGAGTAACTACTTAAACAGGAAGCCATAACATACAGTAACTTCCATGTCTGCGAAACAATAGATGATAACACAGTTGTGAAAGAAGCTCACCTGTGGCTGCAATCATGATTGTTTTTCTTATCAGCATGGAGCAGTGCCAAGACCGCCATTCAATAAGACATTGTGGTAGAAATGTAAAACTCATTTATATCATCACTGAGCAGAAAGCTCAGAGAAAACCCCTAACATTTAATAACATAGATGTCAATTGTATATTTTGGACAATGAACACATAAGATTTTGATTACAAATGCAAAAATAACTTACATTCACCATCTTGTTTATTTGTTTGATCTACCACAGTGCCACACACTACAGATATGCATGCGGTCCATTATATATTCATTGTGTGACAAACATGTGCACTTACTCATAATGAGAAGGAATTATTTATAGCATGCTGTGCTTTTATCATTTGTCGGGCCCAACAGGTACAAAAAGACAGAAGGTCAAGGACAACCAAACTTGTCACCCCCCCCCCCCCCCCAGCAAGCTGTTACTTGGAGAAACATTCATCATTCAAGCACACAATTGCACCACATCCAATCCCTCTTCACCACAGAGTCATAATTGGATAAACAAATTTCTGTTACACTATGTAAGTGGCAGGTCCTCCTGTTTTTGAATGAAATTAATATTACACACAAGATAGTTCACTGATAGATCTCCATTTGCAGGAATTAAATATTTATTGCACGACCCTTCAGTTTTGGCACGGCCAAAACTCTACAGAGAAAACAATTACTTTGCAATTTATTATTGCACAAAAAACATTCAGGGGTGTCTTTCCAGAAGATAATTATATTCTGAGGCCTTCATTAAGAGCTTCGTAAGTACATTTGTAGGCTCATTCTCTTCAGGACTGTAATTCATGCTGCACTGGTGGAGCTTCTTAATTAACACCTACTCCAGCCAACAAATAGAAGTGTGTTAGTTGTACTTGCCTGCAGAACAAAACACCATTGTTGTTTTGTAATGTTGTCTGTGGCCACCTCCTTGAATTGCAGATGACTGTCGGTGTATCCATTGTGTGTGTGTTTAAGGTGGAAAAGTGAGGCGGGAGGGGTGGCACCTGGCCTCTTTAGATAATCTATTTATGGCTTTCACACTTCATTAGGCCCAAAATAAAATACTTGGCTCTTGAATGTGATTATCAAATGTCTCAATGTTATCAGTCACAGCTGCAACAAACCATAAAAGTGTGACTACTGCGTACTGATCATAGTTTATATAGTTTTACTTGACCTTGAAATTGTAAAATTTGTGACATCTGCCACATGTCTCTAGCTATCCGAATAGAAGTATTATTTGAAATGTCAGTGCTGCTGTAGTGGGATGTTTATTATATATGAATAAAATATGAGAAACTGAGGCTACAACGTGCTCATTGTGCATGTGCACCTGATGCCGCACCAGCTGACTCTGGAGCACTCTTTCTCTGGCATCTTCTTTCGAATTTGTTAATGCAACATTTTAACCAAATTACTTAAAAAAACAAAATATAATCTTAGTTAATAAGGTGAATGAAATAAATGCAAGATTAGATAATTTCTGAGAAGGTTTGAAACCATGAAACAGAGAGAACAGAATGGGTCATATGGTAGCAATGAAGATATACTGTAAACTACTAAATAAATAGTTTTAATATCTGGACTACTGACACAACATCTGACATGTTAACGCTGGTTCCACTTTGAAAAAGCTCTATTTTGCATCCTGTGAACTCAGACTTTAAATAGACCAACAGGAAATTGGACGGACTTCCAAAATGATACATTTTCCATTTACAAAACATATTGTGTTATCTGAAGGAAAAATACTTTTGATACATTCACATGTGATTTGTGGATATATATTATATATATTGCTTGAGTCATGTTTTATCCTGATGAACAAAAACATTCTGTGTTATGGGAGGTAAAATGTGAATGATAATATGGAAAATGCTTGATGTATAAAATTTGATGCTTGATGTATAATACTTGATGATAATGTGTAAACATAATATATAATGTATGTAAGGAAGGCTGAAATAATGGGGTCATTAATTTTAGTTATAACTTTATGTACAGCAGAACAGTATTAGAAAATGGAAGAGTGAAAAGACACAATTAAATTTCCCTAAAACAGCAAATAAAATTCCTAACTATGGAATAGTTTACAAGGTGGCAATATAGTGATTTGCCTGTTGCCTTGTTAAGATTACCTAAAGTCAACTCTGAATCAAAATTACAGTTATCTGTTCCTGATACAAGTTTAACTCCACAGTGCCACGTGACTATCTCACTCCAAACTTTGCTAATCCTGGTAAGTTGTTCAGTCTTCGGACTAAATGTTAAGAAGGTTCAACTGTATCGCACAGCTTGTCCTGGTCATACACTAGTGTTATGGAAGCAATAATTAATCCATATATGGACACATACAGTGGGTGCCACGCCCAAAACACCTCCTCGTTATGCGGGCTTGCTGTGGCCTGTGGTCGCCCTGCCCCGCTGCCAGGAAGTTCAGGAACTCGGTCACCGCCCCAGCCCCCCCGTCCCCAATCCATTGTTGGGCAATAGTCGGCGACATCGAAACAGTCTTAACCGAAACTTTCCAGGTAATTAACTACTGAATATAGGTTTAAGCCGCTCTTGTGTCTACTTTCGATATATTTTTCGAGAGGAAGTACCTTGTTAGGTCGCCAGTTAGGAGGACTACTAAACTGAGTCAGCGAGGGAAGGAAAAGGGAGGAAAACTTTTGAGGCAAGGAACTCCGTAATTCTCATTCCTCCATTTTGAACTTTTAAACTCCAGTTTTTCTAGTGGATTGTTTTCGGTAAGTTTACAGCGTTTCCTTACTACTCTATTTAAGGTATGTACGTAAACAGTTTTACTTGGACTAGTTAATTGGATAGCCTATTAACCTAGGTATCCGCAGTATTAAAGCAGGCTAACGAAGCTAACGTTAATGTGTGTTGTGTCGGCTAGCATTAGCGCTAGCAAGGGTCCGTGTTTGGCACTCTGTACGTTAAGCTAAGTTGGCTCAAATATTAACGATGCGCTGCTAATAAGATGCCTGTTGAAATTCGGCTTACGTTGTCGACACTAGTTTTAAAGTCTACATAACCGCATAATTTACTTGTTATAGTTTCAATTAACGTTACAATGGCTGGACAAAACCAACGTTAATTTAAGTAAAGTTGGCTACAACAGGTGCAACTTTAGCTAACGTTACTTAACGTTAGTGATTGCACCTAGCTTAGAACCGGGTGTTCGACCTACCCTGTCGCTCCTCCACTAGTATTCAGTGTTACATGTGTTGTTGTTTTATTTTGGATGGTTCTTACGCGATAACAGCATTTTAATTATCACAATATTAACTCTTTGGACAGATGGGTTAGTTTGCTAAGAGCTGTAAAGAGTTATTTCACTCTGATCGCTTGATAATCCCCCCCCCGCTGGTATCTGGCGTTGCAGATTGTTTTGGTTTCATCTAACCAGAGTTTGAAATATCTCTGAGACTGCTTCTGCCACACCCATACAGAGGAGGTGAACGGAATTTCACATTCGCTGTCCCATAGACCAGTGTTAAATCCAACTATTTCTTAGGTAGAAATAGTTTGAATGGAAATGGTCCAGACTGAGGTGTGTGGATGACCACAAGGAACTGCGACGTTTCTTTAAAAAGCCCTTCCGCTGACCTCCTCACATGTAGTTTTTCCAATGTATCGTACATCACAAACAAACAGTTTCATTAATTTGTACTGGGTGTTTTAGCACTGGAAATCAATCCCACAGCCTCAGCAAATATAATCAAACTATCTGCATGGTTAGATGTTGCAAAGGAATATATTTTCTGGTGATTTGTGTGAAGGGACCTTTCGATGTTATAGTGAATAAGAAACCTTGCAGTGGTTGATAATTGTATGTTAAAACCTCTGTGAGTAGCTAGGAAGTGCCATAAGGTTTTTGTCCATGACAAAATGAGTTACAACTGTGTCAGACAACCTGCATTCACCCACACCACCTGGCTTTTTTTAAAATTAAAAGTTCATAGATCATAACAAGTACGCCACATTCCAATTGCAAACATTTGTCGGGATTTTTAAGGCAGAATTGAATTCACCAATAAATAATATTTCAATTTAATATTATGTAGGCATCACTCAAATGTTCTTCTGGTGTTTTTAATATTTTGTCCTCTTTGTTGACAATGTAGGCTAATAGCTCTCTCCGATATTGTTCTCCTGATACAGCTGACCAACTTTTCAGTTGAAGCCCCTCAGCCCTCAGGGCTTGCTGATTATCCCTGCTCCTCCATTTTAGATAGATAATCAATGGAGTTGCAGCCGCTGCCTGAAGAGAGAAATCGAAATTGGGCCACAGTGCACACAGTCATTCTGTGAGGGATAGAGCATTGCTGACTCAAACAACAACCTTAATTTTTTTAAACAGTTGTATAAACTAGACTAACTGGTCAGAAACTAAGTTTAGTAAGCAAACTTTTTTACTTACTGTATCTTTTCTTATGTTTTTATTTCCTTGGCAAAGCAAATGTTTGTCCTCTTTTACATACAGCCAAAATCATCTCTATGATAACAGATACTCAGTGTTTTGTAAGACAAAGATGTTTGTGTTTGAAGCAGTCTAAATTGTGTTTTATTATTGTATCTAGAGAATGAAATTGACTTAGCATCTATTTCAACTTTTTTTCTTGGCTTTGTCCAATTTTTTTTATCCCCAGAATTCCAGAAACAATGACAAGCATCAACACAGCTAACATCAACTTTAAATGGGACCCAAAGAGTCTAGAGATCCGTACTCTGGCAGTGGAGAGGCTGCTGGAGCCCCTGGTTACCCAGGTAATGTAAACACTGTGCATTTGTATTTAGAATAATAGGACACGGTCAGACAGCTCATAGGTTATACTGTTTCTGTTGTTAAACCATTTTGTATCCTTGCCATAGGTCACCACTTTGGTAAACTCCAGCAACAAAGGCCCATCCAACAAGAAGAAAGGACGCTCCAAGAAGGCTCATGTTTTGGCAGCATCCGTGGAGAATGCTACCCAAAACTTCCTGGAGAAAGGAGAAAAGATCGCAAAGGAAAGTCAGTTTCTTAAGGATGAGCTGACTGCTGCTGTGGAAGATGTCCGCAAGCAAGGTATATAGAAAACACATATTGCAACACTGTGGTTTTGAGCTTGTACAAAGTGCTTCTTAAGATAGGAGGGATTATAAATAAATCATAAACTATGTACATATCATCTGCCGTAGTGGAAGACCTTAAAATAATATGTTTCGAGTCTGATAGATTTCCTTTTTTTCGCAGGGTTCTCAGGGAGCCCGTTAGTAGATGCTTTTCATTTAAGCATCCAGACAGTTCACATCCAGATCAGGCTATACGTTGTCTTTGCTTTGCTTTTTAATAGAATCCATTTGAACCATGTTTCCCTTCAGACGTGTGTCTGTTCTTGTAGATCAGTGTAAGGTTGCTCAGGAGATATTTGGAGTTGAGCATCACAAACTCGCTCTTTTTAGTCACGGCTATCATATAGTATTTCCCCTCTTCTTTGTTTCTTGTCTGTTGTGTTCTATGACAAAATGGGAGAGATGGTTAATTGAAGAGAGAGAGAAATAAGACCATTGTGAATATGGATTTATCTATATGCGTTGCCTTCTTTGTGGTTTTTTGTGGAGAGTTTGGTGTGACTTGACATGTAGAACAAAATGCCTTATTTACCTATCTACCATGATCTATCACTGGTGCGGGACTGGAGTATACTGTGTATAGGACAAAATCATAATTTGCTCTGTAGTGTTGGTCCAAAAAATATTCCACGAAGACTGGGCAATAATTAAATATTATTGTCTAATTGTTTTACACAAATCTGCAAAAAATAATAACAATATAGAAATTTGGTCAGGCTTTTATTTTATGTTTTGAAGAGTTTCTTTCCGATGTAATGTACAGTTAACATCAAAAGGATCAATTGTGATTTACATCTAAAATGATAACATTCTCATTTATATTGTGATAATTTCAATCATGTTGTCCAGCCATATCCTATATTACTCAGCCGTGCAATAAAATTACACCATAGTCCTATGATTTTAGAAACTTGCATTCACCCCCTTGTTTGAGCGCTGTCAAACATTTTAATAGGCCCATGTCAGGATCGAGAGCATATTGTCAGCTTGATTTACTTGTTATCTTGTTAACACCAGCGGCAAAAATGGATCCTTCCTGGATCTTTGTGTCAAGCCTGTAAGATGTATATGTTTGTAGCATCAGCAGCTGAAGTTGTCTACATTGATGATGACAAAACCAAAAGTGAATTATCACACTCCAGGGGGCTCATCTTGTGTATGTAGATTATTGAGGGAGCGTTGTGGTGGGGATTTGTCGTGCATTTGATGTAAGCTGGTTAACTGCTGCTTTGGAATACCTGGTCATTGTGTGACAGAAGTAACGCACGTGCTATCCAACAACTTGTGCATCCCGAGAGCGGTATCTACTATCAAATCAACAGCCCTTAAAATTTCCATTTGGCTTGTGGTAGCAGATTACATCACCAACAACCACACACGCAAGTCTTATTTATTCCTCTTATTTTTCTCCGGATATTTGATCGTCTTTTGGCACACTAGCAGGCCATTGAGACCAGGGAGCTATGACTTGAGGCTGGCTGTTATCACCTTGTGAAGTGACATCTGTGTCACTGTGTCTTTTCTCCCCAGATGCTCAGCGAGTTAGATGTCCCCTGCTCGTGCTCTGCTTTGAGTAGTTGGAAGGTAAATGACATGTCGCTAGATAGCCTGTGCAGTTCTCACTGCCCAGGAATGTTACTGTAGTTGTGGTAAGCTGTCACTGGGCTGGAATTCAGTGACTGTTGTTAGCTGGTGCCTAGGCTTGGCTGTCAGCTATGCCATGTTGCTCAGTGGAGCGTGCCTAGACTGATAATACAGCTATTGAGTAGGGTAGCAACCCCCCACCTCCCTGGATTCGAAAAGCATTTTCCGCCCAGCTGCGGCTTACCAGCTGTTTCAAATAGGAGAAAAAACTCTGACATGATCATTAAGGATGTGCATACAATCCATGTTCAAGTGGCTACTGGACCAAGTTTTTATTCTCAAATTATTTGAAATTTAGTGGATGTTTTGCTGCAGTTAACATAGTCTCTGAATATTTTAAATCATATTTTATTTACCATAGGAATCACTCAAATCAGTAGACACGTCTTCCCCTTTTAAAGACCTTTTCTTTACCCAGCCATTTCTGTCGCTCTTTTCCTTGTACTTGCTGCCATGCCCTTCCCTCCCTGTTTGTGTCTTTGTTGTCCTTATTGTGTGATATACATTTTAATCATTTCATCATGCACTTGGTGGGCTGCAGGTGAGTGTTAGATGGATGGAAGATTATTAAAGGAGCACTGATCATTATCTGCCCCCAGAAAATGGCCTTATTGATTTTGTTCACAGGGGGGAATAACAGCATGAAGCTCCGGACTGTGTTTGAGGTTTACGTTGTTGATCATTGGCACAAACCGCTTTAGCTCTGTTGGGGTAAAATGGTGAGACTCTATGTGAGATCTCTGTTCTACAGGTTGGATAGTTTTTTTTCTTTTTAAAACATTGCGTTGCCAAATTTTGCAAAATGCCCATTTCAAAATACAAAAGTGATGGAAAACATGGCTGTTTATTGATCAACAAAAAAGTTATTGACATGTTTTATTATCAGTTATTGAAGTAATTTCCCCCTAAAACATTTGAATCTTAGTCTCTCAATTAAATATCATTTAAATAATCACATTGGTCCCACATTTTACAAATGCCCTGTGCTAGCAGTGATGATCAATATAGAGTGATATAAAGGATTAACTTGAAGAAGTTGGCTGTACAAGCTTTATGTGAGAGCATACACCAATCAGCCATAACATGACCACTGACAGGCGAAGTGAAGAACATTGATTATCTTGTTACAATGGCCCCTGTCAGTGGGTGGCATATATTAGGCAGCAAGTGAATATTTTGTCCTTTTTAAAGTTGTTGTGTTAGAAGCAGAAACAATGGAAGAAGGTGGCCTGGTTTGATGAATCCCGTTTTCTTTGGCATCATGTGGATGGCTGGCTGCATGTGTTACGCTTACCTGTGGAAGACATGGCACAAGGATGCACTATTGGAAGAAGGCAGGCTGACAGAGGCAGTGCGACACTTTGGGCAATGTTCTGCTGGGAAATCATGGCTCCTGCCATTCATGTGGATGTTACTTTGACACTTTTGTACCACCTACCTAAACATTGTTGCAGACAACACAGTATTAGGCAGGTGGTCATCATGTTATGGCTGATGGGTGTATATTAACTGTCATTAGGCACAACTAAGACTACTAACAAGAACATTAACTACCTTAGGTATTCATTCAAACATGTGTTACCTGCAGCACCTGATTTCTGAGGGCGTCGCTTCAGTGTTTATTGGGAGGTTGTAGCCCAGCCACTTTTCTGGTATCGGGTGGTCTTTGGAACATACGGTTGCTTTGGTGGATTCTTCAAATTTAAAGCTTTTAACCACAGGCGAAGGGATTCCTCATTCTTTGAAGAGGGTGAAGTGTTGGAAGGCTACGTTCCTATTTCAGTATAAAAAAAAAAAAAAGATTATTTAAAATCAAGCAACTTGTGATTGGCATTGTCATTATTGTGTGTGTGTGTGTGAGAGAGAGAGAGAGAGAGAGAGAGAGTGAGAGAGTTTGCGAACATTCTGTCTGACTGCTGGAGCCAGGAGGCAAATATAGCTTAGCATAAAGAACACTATGGACTACTATTATCTAAGCACATTAATTTAACATAAGCCCTGATTTTGAATGCAGCAAATGCTGATATACAGTTAGCTTTTACATCGTTAAGTCTTATTTATAGTTGACAGATTCCTACAAGCAGATGAACAAACAGATTTGCTCTAAACGCTGCAAATTACATATGCTCAAGTTGAAAATGTTTCGACTCGTAGTTATTCTGAGTTGTATGACTCAATCAATGCACAGAACAGACAAGACATGGTTTGGAGGAAAATAAGAAATTGGAGTTCCTGAAATTAGTCTGTCTAAGCTGTCACACGTTACAATTGCCTTTTGTTTTCTTAAAGCAAACATCAATTCGGGAACTCATCCATTGATTGCTTCTCTAGTTGATATTGCCCTACATTTTTCAGTGTTGCCTTTTTGTTTCATGAAATGCCATGCCACAACATCTTGTTACATCCCATCTTATAACCTATTGTTGTCTTTGAAAGCATCCGTAATTGTCTAAACTGCATACCCAGTTTAGTTTCTTGGTGCCTGAAGTCGATGCCAGCACACATTGGGTAAAAGGGGAAGCACGCCCTCTATCATAGCACGTCTTTGTAAGCAGAGTTGCCAAAAGAATAGAGCTGCTCTCTGTATATTTACACAATTGTCACAGAAAAAGTATTTAGCAAAATGGTAACAACTGCTGAGCATGAGCCGCTGCTGAATTAGTTTTTAGTTGTCTTTGTTCCAGAGCACACCTCCTCGCTGTAAGAAAATTATTTATGTTGCTGCTTGTCAACTGTTTTCGCTTCAGTCTCTATAGAGCAGTACCACATTATAGCAAAGTGGACAAGATAAGTAGTTGTCTTTTTATTGGCTTTGGATCTCTAATGCAGACATAGCTGTTATAATGCATGCAATTGTTTACATCAGTCTCCACTGATGTAAACAATTTACAGATTTACTGTCTTCTGTTCATAATATGAGCCTACAAAGTCTATTTGTGTGCCCAGTCCACTGTGCAGGCCCATCCAATGTAGGACAAAGCTTGGTGCTGGACAAACAAGACCGTGGCCCTTTGTCGTGGCTTTGATATCTTTATTTTTTTTTTAGAGGGCTGTGTGTTCATGTCACTGCATAAGCCTAAATTATTACTGGACATTAAAGAGGTGGGTGTGTGTGTGTCTGCGTGTGTCTTTGTCACTCTGTGTGACACGTGCTGACCCTAAGCAGGCAGGGAAAATGCGTCAGACTGTTGCCCGTCTCCTGCACACTCCTCTTTGTCTCAAATAAAGCCATCTGACGCAATTAACTTGTAGCCTGGAACAGGCTGTGACTGCTTCCAGACAGCTGCTGACAGTTCCTGTATACTACTACTACTACTACTACTACTACTACTACTACTACTATAGGCTGCTACTAGTAATAAACAGGTTTTACACGTGAAGCATTTGTCAGGTTTTAATGGATAACAGAGGAAGGCAGTTTGTTCAATTGAAAAACAATTAGGTAATTTTTATTAGTGTATTCTTTTAATACATTGATACATAGTTTTTGTGTCTCATATTTCCACAGCACAACCTGTTGTTGAGGAACTAGCCTAGGTAATTGAAATGTTAACAGCTTTGTAGTTGGATTTCTGTTCTTTCATAATTGCAAAAGATGGGAAAACTGTTTCCTGGTCACAAACAACCAGTGATTAATTACACATTTTAGCACTACCTAGTTCATAGTAGTTCAAAACAGTTATTGTTGTTGTTGAACAGTTGCTGGAAAATCTTCATTGGAAGTTTCAGTTTAAACCTTGCTCTTTTTTTTTTGTCACTCATTCTCAGGTGATTCAATGCGGCAGGCTTCTGGTGAATTTGCAGAGGACCCCTGCTCATCTGTGAAGAGGGGCAATATGGTTCGTGCTGCCAGAGCCCTCCTGTCGGCAGTCACACATCTGTTGGTGCTGGCAGACATGTCTGATGTCTACAAACTTCTATTGCAGCTTAAACTGGTGAGATAAGTTACATTCTTATCCATATTATACATTACAAACAAGCTTAATTATGACTTCAGAAAATGTAATGATTCCACTGAATAACAAAGCCCTACTTTTATCTTTTTTTATTTTATCAAGAACAGTGTTACCAACTCAAACATATTTTGAGCACTGGAAAGGCATGGTTGTCTTATTTGCATATACTATTTACATGGGCTGGAGTAATCCAATTTACCCAGTAGTGAAAGTTTACAAACGTTGTTTAATAATGTCCAGAAAGACAGATTACTAAGATGTAGACAGTTTTTTTTGTTTTTTTTGCCATTGTTTTCAGGAAATGGTTGCTATTGCCCTTTGAGTCTGTTACTCAGGGACACTACATGTCCAGGGGAGACCGGGCTCACGGTCAAGTTTAAATAATGAAGTAAAACATTACCACATTTTTGGATTAGCTCTTCCATGTTACAGCAATTAGCCCAAACTTCCTTGCTTGTTTTGGCTGGAAGAGGGCAGGCGGTATTAGCTTGAATAAATGTTTCCCTTTGTCAGTAACTCCTTTTTAAATTATAAACTACACTAAATGTATTAAAACAAAAAAATGTGTCCTCTGTGGTTCTGTTTAAAATCAGCCAACTGCAACTTTTCAGCTACAGCTAATTAAAATCACAGCTTGATTTGATTGCAATTTAGGAAATTGCTGTTAGAAATCTCGATGTGAGCTCTAGCTCACACCTGGACATTAAACTCATTATACACGGTATGTTTTATAAGTTCTAGGTAACTATTGTTCAAATTGATCATTAAATTTGTTTACATTTGCTAATTTGCTGTAAGGAACTGTACTTTTCCTTTTTTGGCAATAATGTAACTTTTTCCATCATCCTTTTTCCACCTGGTCAGGTGGAGGACAATCTGGTGAAAGTGCGCAATGCAGGAACAGAGCAGGACCTTGGGATCCAATACAAGGCCTTGAAACCAGAAGTGGACAAGTTGAATCTCATGGCTGCCAAGAGACAGCAGGTAATGTACAGTTAGCAAAAACACAGCGTTGGTAGCAGAGGAGTGTGGTGGATTTAATTGGGTTGGGATGTTATCGGGTACCTGAAAGCGTGCTTGTGGTCTTGTCACTCATAACAAAACATGCTCTCAAAGCCACATAGCAAAATGGTCAGTAAAACAATGGGAGGAAGTAAGCGAGAAGGAGAGTGCTTCATGCTTTAGCCAGATGATTTGATGCAGTAAGCATGGACAATCTTCTTATTACCAATTGCGGTGAAGTGGGCTGGGAGTGCAAGAAAAGAGCATTAAATGTGACAAAACCCATTTCCTAGTAATGAGACATGGCGCATAGCTTTTCTCCGCTATGGTGTAAGTAGTAGTCCAACAGTGAAGTGCACTTCATGATGCATTTTTTAGATGAAACCACTTCTTTAAAAGGTTTGTGGTGCAGATGCAGGAGGTACCAAACCTTCCAGACCAGGCAGGCACAAACCTGTTAATTACTGGAAATGAAGAAAGCCTAGTGAATGGTGTTTTTCATTTAGAGATCATGTACCTTTTTCTTTTCTCGCTTATTTGACAAGACTATTATCAAGCTAGCTACAAAGGAAGTATTATACAGTATAGTAATGTTTTTAAGATATCCTTCATGCTGGCCTGAGGAATACATCTTGTACGCAGAGACTAACAATAAGAATTGTTTGATCAGAATCAGAATCAGAAATACTTTAATAATCCCTGAAGGGAAATTGCTTAAATTGATGGGCCAGTAAAAAGTTACATGCGGCCAGTAATTATAACCAGCCATTTGCCTGATCAGGACAGTGCTCGAAAAAGTAAAATAAAATAATAAAAATAATTATCCAGAGATTGTTTCATAAATTGTCTTTTGACAATGACAATTGGATTCTGCTGGCAAAATATTTACACAAATGTAAATCTCTGTTTTTAAAGCGTTAAAAAATGAATTGGCTGTCTTTTTCAAATCCTTGAGACATTAAAAGTACGAATTAATTTAAACTACATTGAGTATTTTAGGTAATGCCTTCTCTGACTTTTATTAAGACACATTATTCATTTTCATAACTTATTTTGATAATTTTACTTCCTAATTTAAATTATTCGCTCACCTTTTATAAGCTGTCTGTTAATAAAGCTTTGTGAGCGGAATTTGTCTGACCACACCTTGAGAGTGCACTAATGTGAAAAGTGCCACAGAGGAGTAGGCATATTAATATTAAATTAGATCATGAATATAAAGTTGTTGTTTTCTTTCAGTTGAATGATGCAATTGCATCACGTCAAAGTTTTGGCAGTGATGAGTACCAGCTTCGTGCTTCAAAAGCACTTAATTAACATCTCTAACAAAATCCACCCCAAGACTAGACAATTCTTGTTCACCATATTACTCCCTCTTTAAATGGAAAACTTGTAATTGTACTTTTTATGGATAGCAAAATGTGTTTAATCAAAATGAATGCAGGGAGTAATGGGGCTTAAATACAATTTTTTCTTTTTTTTTTTTTCTTTCTTTCTTTCTTCTTAGAGCATGTCTCAAGCAGTAGAGGAAAAAAGCCCTGGCAGTGTTCCATTTTGAAGGGAACTCTTTTTCTTTTTGTGTATGCAAGCTGGGTTTTTTATGCCAGAAATCTATGCCACTGATCACTATCTTCTTTCCTCCCTCCTATGAAGATGTAATTGCAATATAATGCTGAGGTCTGAATAGCAACGCATTAAATTGCAAAGGCATATTATAATGGCCTGATTATGACTGTGTTGTGTTACCGCAGGGGACAGAAATAAATCTGGGTCATCCAGAACAAACTCTGTCACACTTAGTGTCTCCATAAGGCCATGACGGGCCCATTTTGAATCTAAAGTACATTACCACCCAGCCCCCTGTAAGTATTCCATCTTCCAGTTAACCCTTCCCCATCCCTTTCTATGCTCCTTTTCATCTCATTCTGCTAGGAGCTAAAGGACGTCCACCACAAGGACCAAATGGCTGCTGCTCGTGGGGTGCTACAGAGGAACATCCCCATGCTGTACACCGCATCCCGTGCCTGCCTGCAGCACCCTGACGTGGCAGCCTACAAAGCTAACCGTGACCTAATCTACAAGCAGCTGCAACACGCCGTCTCTGGCATCTCCAACGCCGCCCAGGCCACTGCCACTGAGGACTCAGCACTCAACCAGCCAGCAGGGGGTGGTGAGCTCGCCTACGCCCTCAACAATTTTGATGTAAGTCAAATGAGGGGTTTACCATTCACAGCCCATTTGGCTTTTTTCATGTGTCTAGCCAGACATCCAGGTATTCACCAGATCAATAGAAGCATGAACTTTAGGATAACATTTTTCTGTCTTCTCAGTAAGGCTTAGTTCCAAAGATATGATACAAATATTTATGAACAGAGTTGAGGGTTTGTTCAAAAAGGTCATAATCGTGTCAGATTTTTTTGTTCATAGAACTAACCCAGCTGAATCATAAAATGACCAAAACCCTTGAAGCGCTTGGGGTCGAGGTGGAAATTAGGACGAGATAAGTGAACAAATTGGGACATGGCTTTGGGGTACTTTTTGAATATTTTCCTGAGTCACTACTACTTCATTCCTTGATTTGCTCCTATGTCAAAAGAAGGAGATTTACACAACTCTAGCTTTCAGAAAGAGACAGACATACATTAAACTATACTTCTAAATACATCCTGTAAATAACTTGAGTTAACATAATGGTTAACCCCTTCTCTACTGGTAGCTACAGAGCTTTAGTCTACCGTTGTACAGTTTGTTGGTTCTAAAGAATACAGCTACTCCTCCATCCTTATTAGAAAAAACTGTCCCTCATATATTAATGCGTAAAACCTTTTTATATCTCTGAGAATCAGTAAGTGTTTACTCCAACCATATCCAGTGTGTCCCTAAACTCCACAGCTGATTCAGATGAACTAGTTTTTTAACATTGTTTTTTATTTATTTCTTCTTCGTTCTCTGGATCTCTAATTGCGTATATAGATGTATATAGATGAGTTAAACTGCAATTGTCTTTTAAGACCTTATTCCATAAAAGATTGTTTAATATTAAAGATATTCAACTAAATAGAGATATGAAACCTATGTCATACTAGTCGTCATAATATTGACATAAAAAACATCAAGATAACAGCTGGATAAAACATTGAGCTAATCATCATAATGCTGCCTGGGGTGATAAATGCAAAGATGATTAACCTTTTTTTTTTGTTTTCTCTGCCACTGGCATCAGAGCACCATTTTTATTTACAGGTGATTTGTTCATATACAGACAGCTTCTGAAGACAATGAACAGATCCACAGTGACAAATTACATCTTGTTCATTGAGCTCTCCAGGCGTAAAGGTTTCTGTTGTGTCCTCTCACACATCAGTTATACATGTCGATCAGTTATTTAGCAAGCTCTTGAAGTGGTATTGTTTACCCACGTGATTGATGCAATTTGCATGCTCATGTTTTACATGGCCATAGCCATATGACACACTGTTTAATTACTCATTGCCTTTTTCAGGCATCTTAAGGGTTGTTATTCCAAACTAAGGTTTTTCTGTTGGTGGAGCATGGTATGCTAGTTTGCATATGTATAATATAGAGAAGAAACAATGTTTTTAGTAAATAGATGTTTATTATAATTACTTAATGATAGGATCTCAAGCAATTAGCCAGATCTGTCCCTTGTATGTGTAATTCCTCTGTGGACATTGACAACACAAGAGCTGTGATAGGATCTATGTGACGGTCACGTCCCAGGCAATGCACGAAATGTATTGGACATAATAAACTTTTTAAGTCATAATATTTAATAGTTTGCTGAAAATCCTTTTGTAGTCTGTAGTTTGTAGTGACTGCTTGAAGTGTGTGACCCATTGACATCACCAGATGCTTGGTGTCTTCCCTGATGACAGTCTGCCAGGCCTGCAGCTGAATTCAGGTTTTGCTTGTCTTTGCTTTTTGTGAACACATGCTCACTTGGATTGAAGTCAGGTGACTGACTTGACCAGTTAGAAACATTGAGCAGTGTGGCCCTATAAAGCTCCCTGTTGCCCTTAGAGTTGTTAATCAGTACCACTGACTGAAGATTACTGCTGCTTGTGCTGGGTTTATCTGGCCTGCAGATATTAACTTTAAGCCCTGGAGGCTTTTCAGATGACTTGACTTGTCATGTGTTCTGCAAGTTGTCAGAGGCAATGTGGCAGTAGCCAACAGTGTTGGATTGCGGTTAATGGATGATAATAATATCACAAACCCATATCAACCAACCATATCTGCCCATACTGGTACTACTTAAATTCATACAGATTACCTACAAGGATTTAAAAAAGTATTAACTTTCTATTTTATTCTTACCTAGGACATTAAAGTGTTGTAGCCTATGTGATTGGGAAAATGCCTGGTTTTATTTATAACCTTTATTTAACCTTCTTGACATACATTTCCTCCTTTTCAAGGGAAAGCTTGCAAAAATGGCAGCATAAGATGGGTATCACATTCTTACACACTTTAGTTACAAGCCAGTATGCTCTGCCTTGTTTCTGTGAGTAAAAATGCTTAGACCCGCCTTTTAGATTCTCCAGTTGAGTCAGTAGCTTTTAGCAAGACTAATGAAACATTTACTTAAGCTAAGCTTTTTAAGTAGGAAATGTGATACTTAGCTGAGTATATAAAACCATGCCATTTCTGCTTTTGACAAATTTGTATCTTTAGGGCAATGGTATCCTGATGGCTAGAGTAAAGAGAAATGTTGTGTACCTGACATACCAGTTAGCTTCACTCAGTAGATTTTCTTGTTCTCAGTGTTGAAACACCGATTTGACTGATGGCTGGCAACTCGGGCTGCAGGGAGTACAGTTATGGAAATTGATGTTAAACTGTTATATGCTATAAAAGCATTTATGCTAAATTACTGAACTACATTAAACAAGTGTCAACAATGCGGCCTCTCAGATCATTTGCATCTGTGATTATTTTGTAGGAAACCATGCAGAAAGCCACTTCCCAAAAGACTTGTATGCAGGTCTTTTCCAGGCTAGGTCCATTCTGATGCCCAATTTCAAGTGCAAAGCAAAATTAGCAAATGAGTCAACCCCCCCCAAATTCTATCTCTCTTGCTCTCCGTCTCTCGCTTACTCGCCTTCCTCCTCAGTGTCTCTCTCGTGTGCCTGTTGCCATGGTGATATGACACGCAAGCAGAGGAGGTCAAATGAGACGAAATGGAGGGGGCTGGAGGTGGCCGTGATAGAGGGCAGGCTGGCTAACGCACCACAATACTAACAGCTGAATTGTTGAATATTTTGTAGCAATGAGGCATCTTTTAAAGCAGTTTGTTATTGAGGAAGTTAGCTTTCTTTATTTAGCTGCCACACGTGTCATGGTGATGCCATAACCCTCTGCAGTGCCTCTTCAGCATGTCAACTAGTTGCATCTCAGCAGGCATGCCCCTGTAAAATCACATTTAAGTGTTCTCTCTCTTATCCTGCAGATCTTGAGAGGAGAGTAGACTACTATGGCATTTCTGTGAGCAAAAGAAAGGTGGCAAAGGCTATATATATATACTTACTATACCAACTTGCCACCTGTCATTCATTCATAGGCTCAGGTCCTTGGAAGATTTTCTTGCTGTTGCTGTTATGATTTGGTACATTTTGTGGCTTGTTTTCTCTGATCAGGAAACTGAGAATTTGCCTTTAGAAATGATATTCATCTTCAATAATCGGCAGAGCAGAGAAGCAGGCCTTGACTTGAAGAAGATTTTCACCAGTGCCAGTTTTTGTTCTTTGTGTTAACGACTTTTGATTGCTTAATGACAAACATTTAACTTTTATTAAAATCCTTTTATATTACTTTATTACCCATACTGGACCAAGCAATGTCATTGAATCAAAGGCAAAAGTTACCATTCCTTAATTCACTAGTCACTATCATTAATTAGCCAAGAAACGGCACATTACTTCACGTTGTTTCTGTTCAATTCCTTTGAGTGTTGGCCACTTCGATACTGGAACTGTAGACTAAGTTATTGTCTGTTTGCTTATGGGAACAAAGTAGACAGCTTGGCACATTCTTCCCTTTAGGTTTTCCAGCCGGCATGTCAGTCTGTCAAATCAGCCTTCCCCCTTGCCTGCCAGATTTCTCTCTTCGGGCTTGGAGTGGTAGAGATCAGTGTACCATGATGACTTTTAGCATTTTTTCTCCCTGTGTAATTTCACCTCTGACCCTCTCCTTACAGAAACAAATCATCGTGGACCCCCTGGCGTTTAGTGAGGAGCGCTTCCGTCCCTCCCTTGAGGAGCGCCTTGAGAGCATTATCAGTGGTGCTGCACTCATGGCCGACTCTTCTTGCACACGTGATGACCGCAGGGAGCGCATTGTGGCCGAATGCAATTCTGTGCGCCAGGCTCTTCAGGACCTTCTGTCTGAGTACATGGGCAATGTAAGTGTCTTAACTTTCCATTTTCTTCCTGCTGGCACCACATCACTTCATACTCTGTATCCACAACAGCTCTCTTTTATTTATTTTTTAATTAGACAGCAAAAATTGTAGGGTCAAAAACCATACAGAATTAAGAAGTCATTCATGAGATTTTAATTTCAGCTTAGATAAAACTGAGAAACCCAACTGAATGCTTACCTCTATGTTGAACCTAATAACTTACTTTTTTAGATGAGGTTAACTTGCTTTACAAATACTGTCATTCTTCTGCTTAGAGAAATCCACATTAATTCTAGCACTTACCTGTATAAAGCCCTGTGGAAAATTATAATAGTTTGAAATGTCATATGCCTGATCACTTACCTTGCTTTAAGTCCTAACAAAAATATTTCCTACCTAATATTTACTTGTGTGCACGTCCAGCTGCTTGCTTACCTTTACTTAACCTGTGTGGAGAGGGTTAATGTTATGTTTGAGGGCATATCAAAGTTCCTTTCTCAGGTCATTGTCTTGATTGTAGCACCACCCTGTCTATTGTATGATTTAATTGATGTAAATCAACATTGGGTCTAGAAATAAATGTAATATACAGGGCTGCAATCAACACTGTCTCTTGTTAATCAGGTCTTTGTAATTAACATATACATTTTAAACTAAATCGTCAATGTAAGATTTATGAAGCAGATTATTCACAGGGTGTGTGGTGCCCCAACAAGCTCTACCTGTCAAGTGCTTTAGGCTATATATTGTTAGGTTAGGGCCATAGCTGGGGTCAGGCTCTACAGAACCTCTAAGGCAAACAGTAGCACACATGCACGCTTTTTAATTGCCTTTGCGACTGTGTGCTTTTTGATTGTTTTTTTTAACTGGAGTAGGAGTTTGATGTGGTCTGGTTGATAGTTCGATCTTGTTAGATTTTAAGCTGCTACGTGGTGGTACTTCTTAAATTGGATGGCTGTTGCTGCTGCCTACTTGGCCAGCTGGATACAGCATTTGTAATGGCAAGTCAGTGGCCCCATTTACACTTGTCATTTTGAGGGTCACGTACATCATCATCACATCATACACATATATGCGTCTCCGTTAGGCGGTGCACAAATCTGATTACAATCAGTCTTGGGTTTCCCCGCTACATCCTCCGGTCCAGGAGGAGGTGGTAATGCACCTGAAACTGTTTGGTAACTAGAAGAATAACTTATGCACATTAACAGCAAACGGTATGAATCATTTTTATGAACTATGAGACACAGGTTTTATCGTCTTTATGGGCTCTAACTCACACCACTCCCTCACCCAGACAGATCATTAATTTGTTCAACTGATAAACACTACAACAGCTCAGTGTGCCTTGCATTTGATCGTATGTATATGAATTTCTAAAGCTGTTTTTCCTTGCTGCTTTAATGATACAGAGAACAGCGGCTTATTTTAGTGGTTGTAGTGTAACTTTAGCTGCCGTTATCACAAGGGCAGAGAAGACAGACCATGAATGTATTAAGACAATCAGATAATGAGCGGCCACTTTCACAGACTGCTTACTTACATAGTTACCCCACGGGAGGATAAAAGGTGACATATGCTTCTTGGAGAGATGGACATATTTACACCATGCCAACATTACATTACATTACATTTAGGCATTTAGCAGACGCTTTTATCCAAAGCGACTTCCAAAATAAGAGCTTTACATCAAGTGCATAGAACCATGATTGAAAACAACAGGACGTCTCATC
>JAVQJD010035266.1:0-15478 GCA_036023655.1 Nannoperca australis
AGTCATGTGTTTCTACAGGTTGTAGTCGTGTGTTTCTACAGGTTGTAGTCATGTGTTTCTATAGGTTGTAGTCGTGTATTTCTACAGGTTGTAGTCATGTGTTTCTACAGGTTGTAGTCGTGTGTTTCTACAGATTGTAGTCATGTGTTTCTACAGGTTGTAGTCGTGTATTTCTACAGGTTGTAGTCGTGTGTTTCCACAGGTTGTAGTCGTGTTTCTACAGGTTGTAGTCGTGTTGTGTTTCCACAGGTTGTAGTCGTGGGTTTCTACAGGCGTAAACAGTAAAAAGGAGTTGAGTTAAACGTCCTTGTATCTCCAGATTTGGGCATTTTGATGCTTTCAGGTCAGTTGAAAAAGAAAAGGAAACACTGACTCTTCAGATAATAGCTGGAGCTGTTTGTCCCACTTTCAGATAATCCCAAGCAGGGTTTGTGTGTGTGTGTGTGTGTATATATATATATATATATATATATATGTGTGTGTAGTGTTAAGATAAAGTACACTGGTACTACAACAAACACTATATGATGGTCAACACATAGTGTAACAGTTAGTGTATAGTATTGAATTGTTGACTTAATATTAAATTCTGACTCAATAAAACTGCTGTCCAGATTTCATGAAGCAAACTTAGTATCTGATATTACAAAGGCACATTTTACAGGTCTATATTCTAATAATAATAATACATTATTATATTATAATAATGTTATATGTTGGTGTTAAAATGTTAATGTGAAATTTCACACAGAGCACAAACAAACAACAACAGGACAAGCAGCGCTTCAGGTGGAAACACCTGAGATCCACTTTATTATTATTATTATTATTGTTGTTGTTGTTGGGGTGGGGGTTAGAAACAACCCACACATGGAATAACCCTTCCGATCTCGGGTTGTCTTGAAGGTAACGTGCGTCTCGCTGCATGTGTTTTATTGACATGATGTATTTTTGTGCCTCCTCAGTTTCCCGACAACCTGCCTTGCTCAGTGGCTCTGCAGCCGGCGCCCCACGATGTGGGCAAGGTAAGCTCTCGACCGATGAACCACTGACGTGAACGTGTTGCGCCGTGGTGACGCCTCTTCTCTCTTCTCCTGCAGCAATGTGCCGTGGAGTTTGAGATCAAAGCGTTCAGCGCAGAGAGCCAGGACGCTAAAGTACGCAAGAGGTGAGTCTCGTTAAGCACAAGACATCCTGCAGAGTCAGCGGAGGAGGATGAGTCTCACTGTTTCTGCTGCAGGAGCACCGTGAAGCTGATGATCAGGAAGGTCCAGTATGCTCCGGACAGCGAGGGGGCGGCGCCCTCTGTGGAAACCACCAGGGAATTTGTCATGTCGGACAAACCGCTGCACGTCAAGGCCAGTCTGGATAAAGAGGTGTGTGTTTAACTTCACATTTCAAGTGCACGTCACGCTACAGACCTTTAGCTGCCAGGCAGGCAGGAAAGCATCGTCCAAACTCTCCAATCTGAGCAGTTCTTAAAGACTGGTGCACATTGTGTTCATGTAACTCGTGAGAATCAGAAACAGATTTATTACCAAGTAGGTTTTCACATACAAAGATTTTGTATATCCTCTGTTTCCAGATCTACTACCACGGTGAGCCCATCAAGGTGCACGTCAGCATCACAAACAACTCCAGCAAGAACATCAAGAACGTCATCGTCTCTGGTAAACAGGAACTTTCCTGCACACGTTGTTTCTGTTGTGTGATCCAAACACTTTGTGAACGTCACCTCTCGTCCTCCTCCTCAGTGGATCAGGTCGCCACGGTGGTGTTGTACTCCAACGACAGCTACTCCAAGTCTGTGGACATCGAGGAGCCTGGGTAACGTGCTGTAGTAGTATTCATATGAGCCAGAATGTAAAGTCACTACTTATTTATTGTATTTTCTATTGTTTGCGCGCTATATTTTCTATCTATTACTGTTGTGTTGCTGTGGCGCTGCAGTTTCCCCACTGAGGGACTCATAAAGGTTCATTCTTCCCTTTCTTATTAAACCTCCTGGTGTCGTTTCTTTACAGTTGAAAACTTCCTTGTTGCTCTAAAATGAACAGGTTTTAAAACCAGAGGAGTTCATTAAAGGGACATCATTAAAGTCTTCTGTCTTCTGCTTCAGTTAAACGTGTCCTCGTGTCTCCGTGTCTTAGGGATTCGGTGTCTCCTGGGGCGACCCTGCAGAAGGTCTACACGCTGCTGCCTCTGCTGGCCAACAACAACGAGAGGCGGGGCATCGCTCTGGACGGCAAGCTGAAGCACGAGGACACCAACCTGGCGTCATCGACCATGTGAGCAGGCGCTCTGAGACACCGACAGCCTCTGGTTCAAAATGAACGGGAAGTTAAAATCATCTCTTTTCTGTTTCAGCATCAAGGAAGGCGTGCTGAAGGAAGTCATGGGGATGATGGTTTCATACAGAGTCATGGTGAAGCTCATCGTTGGAGGGTCAGTGTGTGTGTGTGTGTGTGTGTGTGTGTGAACAACGTGCAGCTCGTAGCAGCTACAGAGCCAGATGTTTCCCTCCAGAGGTGGTGGAGACCAAACACAGAGCAAACAGAGGGAATATCAGGTGACACAAACACAGCTGGATGTGGAAATAAACAGCTGTCAAGGTGAAGACGTGTCAAACACAGTACCAAGAGTGAAGGTTTCCACGTATTAGTGTGTATATAATAATAATAAGAATAATAAGAATAATAATAGTATATATGGGTCAACAGGATAAACAGGAAGTAAGTGACTGTCGCCATCCTTCGCATGTTAATCATGACGTTGTTTGTTTTGTCTTCTGCTGCGCTCACAGGATGATGGGATCAAGGTGAGTTCTGATCGATGGTACTGTCTCTGTTCCGGTTGAGTGTTTGTTCAATATCTAAATATGTTCGTGTCATTTATAAAGGACAGAAATGTAGCGAGAGCTACTGACGCGTGTGGATAGAAATCAAGTCTGCTTTCGGGTTTTAAACCCAAGTTTAGCCACTAAATAACAGCATGTTTTAAATATTTCTTCCAGATATAAACTCTTTGTTTGCACGATTGATGCCTTGTGTGTTCATGTGTTGTGTGTTTGTGTGTTGTGTTCAGTAGTGTGTTGTGTGTTGGTGAATCAACGTGGTTGGTTTTGCTTTGTGTTGCAGTGAAGTCGGCCTGGAAGTTCCCTTCAAGCTCATGCATCCGAAACCTGATGCAGGTAAGAAAACATGCATTTCTGCAGCTGTGCTTCTGTTGTAGAGCCTCTGCACAAGTATTTACTGTGGAATAACTCTATTACACACATTTATTCATGTATTTACTGTGGAATAACTCTATAACACACATTTACTATAGAATAACTCTATAACACACATTTACTATAGAATACCTCTATAACAACTCCATCTGAACCTTTTCATCTCTTTCTTTATTGCTGCCAACAGTGAAGGAGAGGTACGGTGGAAATGTTTTTTTAATCCTGTTCAGTCCCTCTGAGTTGTGAGTGAATGAATGAATGAGTGAACTGTCTGTTTTGCTAGGACACATGCGACAGCAGGACAAACTGGTGTAAACGTCCTTCATGCTTTAGTTCTGCTGATCCGGGGACGAGATCCGGTTCCAGGATCTGTTTTCACTTTTCTCAGCTCTTTGTTTTTAGGCCGTCGTTCCTCCGTGTCTTCATCAGCAGTTTCTGCTTTCATCCTGTCTGTTTCCTGCTTTATTTTTCTATTTTCTTACCCAGTAGAAGTCGAAAAGCTGTAAGAAGTCGACACCCACACATGTTTTCAGTTGTGTGTCAGTAGATTCGAGTTAAGATGTACAGAGAATAATGTCCTTTAAACACTTCCTGTTACTTCACAAACAAACACAGGAATGTATTTGGCAGCGTCCAGACTGCTGCCTACCCTTTTGTTGCTTTCAGTAAGCTTTTTTTAATTTCATTTTTTATTTAACCAGGACTTAAAGTCTCTTTTTCAACAGTGTCCTGGCCGAGACAGAAGCAACACAGACAACACGACTGTAGATGTAAAACAAACATAAAACACAAACAAATTACAGAATTACCGAAGATATCAAGTCCAACCTTGACATTCAAAACATGTAGAACAGGACGTTCCTGCGTCCAGGTCACTTAGAGACACTTTATATGCGTCCAATCAGAGCAGCTCCTGACGTTTCAGGTGACTTTGAAGCCAATTTTCACAAGTTCGATGCACACTTTGTGGACAGTTTAAAAGAAATTCGTCCCGGGAGTGAAGACAAGAAGTTCCCCTGCTTGGTTGCAGAATGTAGAAGAACTGCCTAATAAATAACCAGAGCTTCAGGTTCAGGCTGATTTGAAAGTGAAAGGTATATTTCAAACACAGAGGCCACTCAAAGGGCTTCACACAGGCAGAGGAGAACATTAGAAACACGTGATAAAATGGCAAAAAAAAAAATGTTTTAAAATGCATAAACAAAATACAGTAAAAAGATGTACGTTGCATCAAAGGAAATAAAACTGCAATAGAGAAACCAGCTCTGTGAATGTAACATGAGAACAGCAGAGTTTGTTTTTTAGTTTTGAAGGAGGATGAAGTCGTGAGTCGTGGTGCGTTTGAGTTCTGTAGGAAGTTCCCTCACGTGTGTGGAGCAGAATGAGCTGTTTGGTTCTGACTGGAGGTCCAACCAGCCGACGGCCTCCTGCAGATCTTAGTGCCCTAGTGGGTTTATCTCCAGCCCCCACTAACCCGCCTCCCCTACGTGAGATACATCCCAGCACTGAACTGTAACGCTGCCGTCTGTCTGCAGTGAGGCGGAGGAGGAGATGGAGTTCCAGGAGTTCAAGCGCTCCTACCTGAAGGGGATGGTGGATGACGAGGACGAGGAGGGGAACGTGTCCGGCGGTGATGACATTGCGCCCAAAGAGAAATAAATAGACGGCTGAAACAAAGCATGCTGGGAGTTTGAGATGCCTCTGAGTTTGTGTTGTAGAAGAAGTGGAGAGTTAATGAAAGGACCACACCTGTGATTTAGTATGTTTTAGTACCACAGCAGCTTATTTTATCCTGCAGGTTAACGTGTTGGCAGACAGCGGCGGCCATCTTGGTTGTTTGTGAACATGTTGGCCTGAGATCTGATTTATGTAATCCTCCGTTAGCTTAGCATTAGCTGTCTGTGTTCTAGCTAACATGCAGAACCATCGATCTGGTCCTCGAGTAGAAGAAGTAATTTTTTTATTAACGCACGTAGATCTGAAGTGACTTTCTAGTAACAAGTTTGATTGGTGCAGTTTTCAAGCTCTCCACTGATCTGGGAACGAGTTGTGTTTCCTGTAATTGTTATAACTCAGACGGTCTCGGGGGGGAAGTGATCAGGCTGTTGCTCGCTGTAAAACTGCTGCTGAGGAGTTCAGACTTATTGTAGAAGGCTAAATGTGCTGCTCTGTGTGCGACTGTAAAGGTTGAACTGTGACAATAAAAGCTGATTGATCCATTCTTGCACTTCCTCGGGCTCCGTGTGGAGGTTTCTTGACGATGTATTAATATTTTATGCTTCATAAATCAATATTAAAGTCTAATTTTATTCTCAGTATGTTCTGACTTCCTGTCTGTGGCTCTCTGCTCTGAGCTCATTGGTTCCTGCTGCATTTCCAGCTGCTCGCTGTAGTTTTTAATCCAACGTTAACGTGCGTTTGTTGGGGACTATTTTCAGCGGCGGATGAATCCACATTTGTTCCTCTTGTGAGTTTTTGTGTGTGTGTGTGTGTGTGTCTGTGTGTTGATAGCTCACACAATACGTGTTAGTAGATAAATTCAAAGTTTTTTTCACTAAATTTGAGAGTTTTGAGACTTCAAAAATGTGCGGATTGTGACATAAAATGAATTCTGCACAAAATGAAAACTGGTGAAGAAACACGAGCCTCAGGAGGACGTTACCTTTTTAATTTCAGACAAAAACCACAATGAACAGATCACAGCAAACAGATCACACACACACACACAACTACATGATTGCTGAAGACGTTTAATCCCTGATATGCCACGTTTCTTCAGACTGAAGGTCCTGTAGGCCTCAAGGATCGCGTTTTTTAATTCACCACATATAGTTTTTTATAAATTATGTCATCTGGTGTCGTTTGTTTTATAGATTTCATTTCTCAGATCGTATTTCATGATGCAAAAAGAAAGCATCTAACACATCCCGTGACCTTGTTTTCCCCCCTTCACGGCCACATTTCCATCAATATTCATTCTGAAAATATAAATAAAATAATTCCACTTGTTCCCTGTGAAGTCTCACTCCACTTGTATTTATAAAGTTCTTGAAAGCAGTTAATCAGGTGAAAAACTCTCTCTCCACTGGCTCATATCTTCATTTTTGTACCCAAATAAAAACTGCATGACTTTTATTTTTTATTTTGCAGTCTTGCAAACACTCAGACAGGATCGACCTGCAGGTTGAACTCAAAAGTAGCTTCCACAGTGAGGCTGCAAGGGTAGTTAGGGTAAGAACTTTCGTTAAGTCTTCTAAAAAATACAATTTGCAAGTAAGATTCAGCTTTGACTGACTGTTTTAAGTATTCCCTGTTCCTCTTTGGACTGTAAAGCTTCCACACAGGAGACAATCGAATATGTCTGTTACTGTACAAATATGTCCAGTGAGGAGGTTGTGGGCACTCTGAATCTGTCGCTTTTGTCTGAAAGAAAATGGCTAAAATAAAATGTCGGACGACTAGTGATCGAAGCAGTCTCTTTGGTTGCAATTTAATATAATTAATTTGTTTCTCAAGCATCAAATTTTATGCATCATCAACATCTGAAAAAGGCAAACGATAAAGGCTCTAAAACTAAGCTGCAGCAAGCTGATCTCAAGGATTAGAAATACATTTACTCTGATGATGCGAAGTGCTTTTAAACATGTATCCTTAGAGCTGAACCTCTACAGCTCAGCGATCTATTTACTATGTGTATCAAGTGCATGATCAAATGCATTTGTATAAGCCTACATGCATTTTCATATTTCAGCGAGTGTTGAATCATCAGAGTGAATTTATCTCCACATTTAAAGGGGGGGTATTTCAATCATTTATTCATTTCTGCATCACGTTGTTTCTTAATGTTTCTTCAAATATCTTATAGTTTCTCTAAATTGTTGTGAAATTTCCAGAAGTGCAATACAACTACCGTCTGTAGAACAAAAACTCCACACAACACTTAAAATTTCCAAAAAGTCATCACAACTCATCCGGAGGGGAACATGAATGTCCGAACATAAATTTCATGGCAATCAACCAACGTGTAAAGTGCCACACTAACTTCTCGATGGACAATTCTGCTTTTCTAGAATACCCCTCCTTTAAAACTTGCAGGTATAAATACACTGAGTGTTTGATTGGGTGTGTGTGGATGCTTCGTCTATATCTGTGCTGACTGGAGCCAACTATGGCTCAACAGTGATGGGGGGGATGGGGGTGGTGGTGGAGGTGGGTGGAGGACCTGGAGGACCATCCCAGGTGAAGGTTTCATTTTCTTGATGATGCACGTGGTGGTCTCGGCCCGCGGGCAATTCGCAGGAGTCGGGGTACAGCAGATACCCAGAGAACGTACTGCTGCTCTCGGGGTCGGTGTACATGCCGTTGGTGACGGTGTTCTTCACCTGCATCCACACCCGGTCTCCCATGCTGAGGTGAAGGACGACACTGTGGCTGGTGGTGGCCTGGTTGGGAAATTCTGTGTTTCTGACTACAGGGTAGAAGTTCAGGAACAGTCCGACCTTAAGTGTCTTCACAGCGACCGCCAGGTGGAAGGAGAAGACGTAGGTGCCATCGATGGGTGCCATGTACATGCCTGTGAGCGGGTTGAAGTGCCCCTGCTGGTTTGTGATGATGTGTGGGAAAGGAATAGGAAGGTCTTGAGCAGGAAACGACTGGTTGATGCATGCGGAGAATGCTGACTGGATGGCCGGAGAGCAGGGCCCAGGCGGCCCCATGAGACCCATTAGACCCCCGTTGCCTTTTGGCCCGATGAGACCCTGTACGCCCTGGACACCAACATCACCTTTGTCCCCTTTAGCCCCCTTTTCTCCTAGTTTCCCATCCTTGCCATCCACCCCATCCTTACAGTCACACAACCCCTTCTCACCTTGATTACCCTTCTGGCCGTTCAGTCCAGGGTCACCAGGTTTACCCATGTCACCCTTATCGCCCACAAAACCTTTGGGTCCAATAGGTCCCTGGATCCCGGGCAGGCCCCGGGCTCCGGCTGGTCCAGGGATGCCTGGTAGACCCGGTGGACCCTGGAGACTCTCGCAAGAAGCAGGGCATGTGCCAGTTTCTCCCGGGGGGCCCTGTGGACCTCCGGGTCCTGCCAATCCTTGGTCTCCTTTATCTCCTGGAAACACACATCAACAACATTTTCATTACATTTAAAAACTTATTTATGTGTGAAACCTCTTAATTTTCTTTTTATTTACTCCATTTGCATGTATTACAACATTACATTCAAGTGACAAAGACATTGCGGTCACAAGAATTATGACTCTTGTGTGGGTGGAGCAAAGTTTGCAGAGGCAGGAAGTCTGAGTGGATGTATGGTTCAACAAAACCTGTTTCCTACCAACAGTCTGTTTTCTAACCCATAACCTTAAACAAGTAGTCATTTGAATCCAAACCATGAGTTTTTCCCACTAAACTCAACCAAGTCTTTCACTAATGTTGTCTTTGTGCCTAAACCCAATCAAACTTTAACCAAAACTGTGACTTATGATGTGGGAAGTCATTGACAAATGATGTTGCCCTGGTGATAGTGGCGTCATGGTGTCCATGTAACTCTACACAGAGTGATCTCAGCAGACCTTTGAAGCCTCGTTCGCCCTTCATCCCCATGAAACCGACGGCGCCAGGCTGCCCTTTCTCTCCAAAGTCTCCCTTCTGACCTGTAAGAACCGGCAAAGACGGAAATTATTACCAAAAAAGTGGAAAGCAAGACAAGGTGACCGGTGTTGAGACATACTAAATTAATGTTTTATTGATGGGAAAAGCATAGATTCTTAGGTCGAGTCTGTTGGCCTGTTTTTGAAGATGCATTTAAAGATGGATTCATTGGCAGACGCACTGAAAAGACATACACTTGGTTGGTGTCTGAAAATGTGGTGTGATTTCAACTGAACTCCCTTAAAGAATATGTAGATCTATGTATTTTGTAACTATGCAAAACAATAGGTAAACAAGGAACATTAAATCTCACACAGCGCTTTCAACACCAATTTAAAACACTTTCTTTCTTTGGTGCCATCCGGTGGTAGCATTAGACTTTAAGTGTCCTTATTATTTTGTCCACCCCATCACAGTGACAGTGGTGAGCCTGTACGTGTTCTGGACAAAACTGCATTGTTGTTATATATTGTTATATTTGTTGCCTTGATGTGCAACTCACCCTTCATCCCCTGGAAACCTGTGAACCCCGGCCGACCTTTGAACCCCGTCAGTCCTCTTCTCCCAGGACTCCCAGGTGCACCTGAAGATAAAAGCTTACACTTACAGGTCACTTCTAGCAATACCATCAGTTTTTGTTCAGTTTTTTTTAGCATTAAAGTCTCAAAGGGGAATCAAACCACTGACCCCTGGCAGTGATGGTGATCACAATGGTTTGATATCTTGATCTCGAAGAGGAGTCAAGTAACAGCTGCTGTCAACTTCCAAATGCAGCTGGTAACAACGTGTAATTCTGAGTCTTCTACATACCTGGGAGGCCCCGGTCTCCGCGGTCTCCTTTGGGCCCCATGGTGCCCTTACAGCGCGAACAGAGGCAGAAAAAGGGAATCTGGTCAACCGGCGGTGGCACCGGTTGATTCAACAGCAAGTCACAGAGCGCTTCCTCAGAGATGGGTGGCATCCCCGGGTTGGTGACTGGGAACATCCGGACCCTGACTTCATCGTTGGTCATGTTGTCCATCGGCTCCACGTCATCCGCCCCGGGCCAGTGGTAGGTGTGGGGGTCCAAAGTGGGGAGGTCCATGGTGGAGCTGTCCTCTTCGCTGGGCTCCAAGGAGGTGTTGTATGGTACCAACATGGCTGAGCAGAGGCCGGAGAGGACGAGGAGTCCCAGCAACCGTGACAACATCTGGAAGAAGAAGAGGAGGATGAAGGCGGTCAGATAATTACACTGGAGGAAGAACCAGAAGCATGACCCTGAACTTCCCGTCCACGTGGTGATCAGATCTACAAGATATGAGGGTTCCTGTGTTTGGATCTGTGTTTCCTGAAGAATCACACACCTGTGGGTTTATCTGTCCACTTCACAGGACTCCACACGGGGGGAACGTTAATGACTCTGCTGTTTCTGCTTAAATAGAGCAGAGGCCTCCGGACCCTCTGCTCGTCTGACACCCTTTTGAGTGTTCAACGTTTCATGTTTGTCTCTATTTCCTGAAAATGTTGTTTAACTGAAATGTGATAACTTCCATTTAAGTGAAATCACTTCAGTCTGTTTGCAGTTTAAATCGGTTTGTCTCCGGTGTCTTTCTGCTGCCACTCGCCTCTGGAAGTGTCTTGATTTGGATTAGAAACAGATATATGGCATATAAACAGGATGTACACTTTCATTGTCATATATCACTGCTGGCCTCCTCTAGCCCAGAAGGATGCGGAAAAACATCTTTAATTCCCCAAAACACCCACAAGAAGAACTCCTGCACTTAAACACTCTGATTACAACAATAACAGTTGAGCTAACGTTAACAGCCATCTATGAACACGTGGACAAATCACATTTAGCATCTACAAGCGAGACACAGCTCTTCATCGTCTTCACGGCCTCTCACCGAAACAGATCGATCAGTGCTTTTTAACTGATCAGAGATCAGATAAACACTTAAACAGCTCGCATTACGTATTACGTAAGATATCTTTTCAACATCTGGCAGGAATGCTTCTCGGAGGCAATTTGCCTTTTTCGATATTTGACAGCCATCTGAGATGAAATGACTGTTGATGTGTAAATCAATATGTATTAAAGCTCATCTGTATGTTATCAGGATACGAGATGCTTCAAACTGAAATTGTGACTTTCATCTTCGTGCAAATGTAATCATGACACCCTAAACTTTATAATATTTGTGTGTTATTGATGAGTGTAATGCAGAAGAAAGGATTTGGCTTTAAAAGATATAACTTTTAAAACTATAACAGACACAACTGTTCTTCACATGTAACCAACACATCATCTGCTAATGTCATAAATATTTCACAATTTCACAAATTGTACCTCATTTGGTGAAACTAAAGACTAAGACAACACATTTAAAAACTGAATTACTTAAATATTGACATTATAGTCGATTTATAGAACATTCTTTTTTCTGCTTGTTAACTGATTTTACTTTTGCAGAAAGTTCAAACAACCAGATGCTCTTGGATCTGTTTGGAAACAAAAGACTCACCGCTCCGTCCGAGTTACGCAGCATCGTCTGGAGGAGGATTTGTGTGAAGATGAGGAGGAACCAGGAGGCTTTGATCCATTTATAAACCTCGCCCCAAAGCAAAACCTCTGTCAGGCTCCCTCTCACCTGCCCGGGGGGGGGGGGGCGTCTTCATTGTCCCGCTGTAGAAGAACTGGGACGTCTGCTGGTGACGTGACACCTTCTTCACCACGAAACAGCAACAAAACTAAATATTCAGAGCAGAAAGAAGAGACATCTCGGTTTATCTCTCCATCGTTCTCCACCCTCCTTTTTCTGCCATCTTGCTTTCATCTCTCCTTTCACAGCTTTATTCATCATCTGGAATATTCTGCTGAGCAGTTTGGACTGAGAAGTCCAGGAGGTTTTAAAAGCCTCTGTAGCAGCATCTGAACCATCCGACCTAAACCAAACTACATGTTAGTTTGTCTTTTAATCCTTTCTGACCTCCTGTCTGTGGCTCTCAGCTCAAACATCATTCATCACCTCACAGATGTGTAGTTTCATGTTTACAAAAGGCAGCTTTTATCAAACAAACAGGAGGAAGGAGTGCAAATGTGTTGGGGACTACTTTCAGCGGCGGATTAATCCACATGTGCTGTAGTGAGTGTTTGGGGCAGCAGGACCGTGTGTGTGTGTGTTGATGGTGATGAAGGCTCACTGATCCATGAGGAAATGATCTATCACATATGATACGTGCAGATGCATTGAGCTGGTTCACTCTTCTCACACTTGTGTTTTTACCACATTAACGACACGAGAAGCCTTGTTTTATAGTTTTTAGCAGATTTAACAGCAAACTAATTACAAAAATGGCAAAATCTCTCTCTCTCTCTCTCCCTCTCTCTCTCTTCCCTTTCTTCTCTGCTTTTCTTTGTCTCTTTTGGTGTCGATGTGCGATAAGAAGCTCGGGATGTAAAGAGATCTCCTTCAGAGGACTCGCTGCTGGAACCATTTCCTGGTTCAGCTGCTCAGAAACTACAAAGTTGGACTAAAGACAAGTTCATCAGTTCGAATGTAGTTCAAGGAAGTTGTTTGCCAAGAAATAGTTCCAGGAAGTTTAATTTATAATGAAATGGTTGGTTATTCAGGCCAGTCAGTCATATAAGCAGGTCGGGCAGGGCAGCTTTATTTCTACAACACAACTCAGAGCTTCACAAGACAAACATCAGCCACACAATCAAATAGAAGTTTCTTTAAGGTTTTGTTTTGTTTGATCGTATTGATCCTGATGTTGGATCCTCACAGTATCTCAGGTCCTGCTGTTTGTCTCAGGACTCAGAGACATCGTCACTTCCTCTCCAGGTTCTTCTTCTCACTTTGGTTTAAAGTATTTTCCTTAAAGTGAACACCTCCAGTCATTACCCCCCTTTTTATCTCCACTTCATTAAATGCACCAAAACATCTTATTTAGCTGTTTTAGGATCGAGCGAGAACATTTTGTCAATTAATTGAGTTGTTCTCGACCTCCGCTTCTAAGTTTAGTATCAAGTGAACATTTTCTTGCTTCTGGACTTTTGTTGGGACTCAAACAAACAATTTGAAGACGTCACAGTTTATTTTATAGATTAAATAAATGATGAATCTTTTAATTGAGAAAGTAATTAATAGATAATGAAAAAGAAAGTGTTGTTTTTTTGTTGTGACAGTAAAAGTAAGAAGAAGCGACTGGATCAGAACACTTTGCTTGATCGTTTCCAGAAACATTGACTGTACGTCAAAACCTGCCTCAGTCAAACTTCACTGTGGACACAAAAAGACAACTTTAGAGGAGTTTGTGGGACATGAGGCGAACAAACAGGACACAAAGCAGGGTGCAGCATCTTCATCCCTGCAGAGTCGCCTGTGGAACAAGAGAGGCCTGCTTTTGTGCCTCTGGACCAGTTTTTATTCCAATAAAATCCAAATAGCCAAGGACACAAAGGTAAACTGAGCCAAGGGAACGAGGCCGAGGCATAAAGGAAGGCAAGGAGATGAATAGTTAACCTTAATAAGTGTCCTGGTTTCCACAGCCGGCAGCTTCTCTGCAACACCCTGGAGGCTGGCCCGGGTTTCACGCCTGGACCTGCACACAGGACCTGCATACCTGTGTGACAGGACTGCAGACATCCACAGAGCTGTCACCTGAGGGAGAGGTCATGTGACCAGAGTGACACATGTGTAAACATGGAGTATGTTGGTGTTTACAGCTGAAGACTGTAAAAAGATGTATATATAGATATGGTTCCTTGTATATGTGTGACCTAATAGCCGGTGTCTGCGGCCGGTATTCTAAGAATTACATCCGTATTGGACGATTTTGCACGTCGTAGTTTCTGCACAGAGCCGGAGGACGTGGTGCCTCCTTTATGTTGCAGGGCGGAGAGGTTGGGTGGTGCATCAACATGCAGCACACCTGATCTTCATGCAGCTCACAGTGACCAGCAGCTGTAGGTGTCTGAACGCTGTTACCGTGTGCAGGTAGAAAGCAAGACTCTTTGTAGAAGAATCATCGTGTTGACAGATTGATTTAGATAACTTCAGGTGGTTTGAGTGAAACCCAGAAACTCCCCCCAGGTGTGAGAATCACTCGTCCATTTAAACCATTTAAAATTAGCGTTTGAGAACTCCATGTTGTCTTTTGTGCTTGTGGGAAGGGTAACTTTCCTCCTGCCACCTCCATTTGTGCCTTGCTATCTTTCTGATCTCAGATGTTTTAGTTATCAAGTTATTTGATGCCTCAGTCTTTATACTCTGTGTGTGTGTTCTGTAACTCAAACTGAAAAACAAGATGTATCGAGGTCCCTGACGCCTCTTTATGTCCTTGTTTAATATCATTCACCTTTTTGTTTCAGGTGTTGTTTCAGCGTCACCTGCAGCTCCAGGTCGCCTCTGAGAACAGCTTTAACCAGCTGACATGAACGTGGGATCAATCGACCGAGTTTCATGTGGAAGTAATGTGCATCAGACGGGTGTTTGTCTGCACGTCTTCTGGTCAACTTACATAAAATCGTTGAGGAAAGCAATCATTTAAAGAAGCCATTGGGTAGAAAGCGAACAGACAGTTACTAATAACATGATTACACTCTCTGGTTGTGTGTTGCTGAGCTTTGCTGAGGAAAATGTGCATCAGATTTGAGTGAATCACTGCGTTTTGAGTCCCTGACCGCTGCAGGGTGGCTGTGCTTTCTGTGTGCAGAATAGTGTGAAACCATCATCCATGAGCATGTGTACATCCAATAATCCCAAAATGTACGACTCTTGACTGTCAATCACAATCATACGTAATCTCAACAAACTTTTAGTTTACTGCGGCACAAAACTTCTGTAACTATTTGGTATCTTTGTTGTGTTTTTAGGAGCCGTCCAGATGAAAGCATGACGAGCTGCAGTGGCTCTGGTCTGTTGCAGAGGGGGGTGGGTGGAGGTTAAAGGGGAGGTTGTGTGTGTTGGTGTTGACAGACGGTGTCCAGCTGCAGACTGTGGACTTTCAGTAAACACTGACAGTTAGTCATTAACACAGCAGCGGATCGTCGTCTCCGTCTTCCACCGATCACACGTAAGTACAGACGCACTCCTCAGCCTCGTGTCTTAGGATCTGGCAGGTTTGGTGATGTGGCTGCAGCCTCGGGTCTACGGCTCCTGTTGATCAGGTCGTGGGGGTCAAAGGTTGAACCAGTGTGTGCGTGTGGTTGTGTGTGTGTGTGTGTGTGTTCTGAGCTGGAAGCGATCGATAGTGTAGAAATGTTGCATCTGCTGGTTACTGGTTATCATGTTCTCTTCCAGCTTCTCCAGAGTTCATCTTTCGAAACCTGCTTCACTTTGGTGAGTCCCATTAACCCCCACTAACCCCCCCTGCACCGTCATGCCGAGTCCCATTAACCCCCAATAACCCCCCTTGCACCTTCATGCCGAGTCCCATTAACCCCCACTAACCCCCGCACCACCATGTCGAGTCCCATTAACCCCCACTAACCCCCGCACCACCATGTTGAGTCCCATTAACCCCCACTAACCCCCGCACCACCATGTCGAGTCCCGTTAACCCCCACTAACCCCCGCACCACCATGTTGAGTCCCATTAACC
>JAVQJD010035274.1:0-20420 GCA_036023655.1 Nannoperca australis
CCCGCAGCTCTGGCAGACTGGAGGGCATCAGTGACCAACAGGAGGGCAGTTTCTGTAGAGTGACCGGGTTTGAAGCCTGATTGGTTGGGGTCGAGGAGGTTGTTCTGTTTGAGGAAAATAGACAGTTGGTTAAAGACGGCACGTCTTTAACAACGTGTCTTTAACACGTGTGTGTGTGTGTGTGTGTGTTTGTGTGTGAGAGATATGTGTGTGTGAGATATGTGTGTGTGTGTGTGTGTGTGTGTGTGCGCGCGTGTGTGAACTAAACAAGGCAATTTCAGAGAAATTGCGGTGTGAATGCTTTCTGAGCGCTTTAAGGACAACAACAACTAAATGGCCCTTATGGTGAGATTTCTCAACTGCTGTTTCCAAGCTCAGGAATGAACGTTGAACCTCAGCATACCAAACAAAACTTGTGTATAATCAAACAAAATGGTTTGACAATTGAACCATACCAAACAAAGAGTTCATAAGAGGTAGTGAGATCTCTGTAGAGATGTTGTTAAATAATTCATGGCTCCATAATACAAAGGGCCTGACTCTCATACAAATAAAATAATAAGAAGTTTTGTCATTTTCAAATTATACATATCAAATACACACGTACAATTTTAATGTCAAATACATATACAGTGACAAATCAAATCAAAACAAGGTTTTACTGACCGAAAAGGTGTAGGTTGAAGCCTTATCTTATTACAACAACCCTTTTTACATTACTGGTATTTAGTTTGTACAGATCTATATAAACCAGGCAACACTTCACTTGTGTCAGAAATAACTGTAAGCTGCTTTTTTATGTGCCTTGTTTATACTTTACCAGCTAGGCAGCAATGAAATTGTAGATAGTGTCTCACTGTTGTCAACTCTACCATTCAAATGAGTGACACATGTATTTTCTTTTTTTTTCATATTAAGCATTAAAATGCTTTACTCAATACGAACACTAATTAGTATGTTAAGGAAGTCATATTTTAAAGGCGTGTGTTTATCATTACTAACACAATTAAAAAATCTCATTCATGTTAACTTTTTTGTTTTCCTTTCTTTTCTTCCCCCATTCCTCTTCACCCTCTTTATTTGATCACCAGAGAAGGATGTCGGATTGAGAACGTTCAAAAAAATATTAGATGCAGGAAATATGCCTTCAACATGTTGCAGCTGATGGCCTTTCCCAAGTGCTACCGTCCACCGGAGGGGACTTATGGCAAAGTTGACTCATGAGGACATAATCCATGTACTCTACAATCAAGTCCTTGTGGGTTACCAAAGTAGTAAATATGAAAGCTTAAACACAATTGTGAAAATGTCAAATGTTTTTTGTTCGTAACCACAAAATCTTGCTGGATGTTATATTTTGTTGTTTGTTTAGAGTTTAGTTGCTTGTCATTGTGTGTGTTCATTGACTCCCGAGCTGGATTTGCCGAACATGACGTGTTACTTGTAAAATGAATGCACTTTCCATTTCAGCCTTGTTTATTTTTCATGGCCTAATCAGTACAACTGTGTGTGGCTGTTCTGTGTGTTAACGATCTTCTTTAAGATCTCAAGCAGTTCATCCTGCATGTGAACTCCTCGTCTCACAGAAGTTACATTTCAAAAAGATTTGTGTGCGTGTGACAAAATTGCCTTGACTTAAAGTTCAACTTGCAAGATTTTTCTAAACTATTTGAGAAGTTGTGACCTCTGAGCTAGGTCCATTCGCTGACTGTGAGATACAGTTAAAAGCTTAAGAAAAAAAGCTAATTCAGGCTATTTTATTATATATTGTTCCAAAGGTCAAGAATGAGCTTCCATGCTACAGTGCTTTTTGAGGTATAAATATTGCTCTCCACGATGAACTGTAAACATACAGTTTATAGCCTCATTCCACGTTTGGATGCACTGAGCTTTACAGCACTTAAGTGTAAGATTTAAAACTGAAAGCATTTCCTACTCTACAAGAGTTCATCCATTTCTGCAGTTCTTCAGAAATACATTCCTACATTTTTATGGTATCACATCCAGGTCCAAAGTTTGCTTATATTGCTTTTAACATACCCGTATTTCAGAGCATGTGTTGAATCCTGTTTCCCTTTTATAACTCATCCCATTCTCTTAAAGTTTTCTCTTGTGCTTTTCCCGTAATATTTTTATATCTTAAGGTACAGGCCAGTGAAAACCACATGAAGTACAGGTGGAAATTAGAATAGGATGACTGATATTGGACCATCATTTCTGATATATAAAAAAATCCATTATTTATTTTTTTTATTTTAAGATGATTTTATATATTCTAAGGGTTGAATTTAATGCATGTTTAAAATGTATGTGCTGTGTTATACATTGGACATTTTCAATTGTCTATTTAAAACTAAATAAAAGAGGTTTGATGTGGATATTTGTGATTGTATAATGGTGAATGTATATTTGTTTTGTATACTGTGCAGTTAAGTAAGTAAACTAATACAGTTAAACAAGGCATAATTTTATCCATGTATTGCATAAAAAAAACATATTATGTTGGGGGTCAAAACAACTTGCAAGATATATTAAAGTAAAGCACCAAAACATGAGAATAAAACAAAAATATAAACCTTTAAAATCTTGTATACTGCATTTAAAACCATTAAGTCCCAAAATCTCCACTTGACTGAATATTCCACCAAAAATCCATATTTCAACCTGAAGTCTTTAAAGGTGGCTGTGAAAAGTTTGACGCTTGCTCTTTCGTGGTGAGTTGTACTCAAGTCACTCTGAAGCATAACTCAGTTCACTGCCCTTGATCTGTGAGCTCAGTATGCTCAAACAACCGTTCCTTAACCAGTAAATCAGTAAGTACACCACTTCTGCCAGCTTCAGCGCTATGAGGAGGTGACGGTGCTACAACAAAGTAAGTGTATTCAACTATGTAAAAAAATGTTTGGTACATGCTGAACATACTTCGACAGAAATAAGGTCGATAATGCTAACTGACGGGTTCTGAAGTTTCTCATCCACTCATTGTTTTCCATGTTTTGTGTCAGATGATTCTCTAATTCAAGGATTTGATGGCTTGTGTTTAAGATTACCACATCACAGATTACAGTTAGCATACTCTCGGCATGAGCGTTTTCTGTATTTTATACATGTGATGCTGGAGTTACATGCATCTTTTACCTTTCAGTTGATTCTTAGGATCAGTGTATCCAACCTTGCCTCTGGACCTCTTGATTGATTAAGTTATTCTGCCAATCTTTGGTACAGGTTGCTAAATTTTCATCCACGCTGGCCAGGTGTAATCTTCAGCAACTGCCCAACTTGAGCCTGACTCAAGACCAGAGGTTATATATTTCTTTTATTTCATCAATTACTGACCACTAGGTCACCAAGCAAATGCAAACCATTGACCCAGCTGTCTCCATTTTTCTCTTCTCACTGGGAAATTAGTATCTAGTTGCACAGTCAGAGAGAGAAAGTGAAAAATCTCTATAACCAAACCTGAACCCTACCAAAGCCTTATGCAACAAATCAGCCTGAACCCAAGCTGAAACCTGATACTTTGTCTGTACCTGTCAGGTTTGTTTGGCAGAAGAACTTAAGACCTTAAATGCGGATTTTCTGCCATGGATTCAAATATGTTCCAAATAACACCGTCTTTCGCCATTCAGCAAATTGTTGTCACATTGGTTATTGGAATTGTCCCCTAAATCGTCTTTACAACCTCATTTGTCATGTGTCATTATCAGCGTTGTCTTGTGACTCTGAAACTGTCCCTCTTCATTGTACACATCAACATGAACATTGGAATTTAAACATTGGCATAAAGCAGAGTCATCATTATTGATGAATGTTGTTTTCAGTCTGGATGCCAACTAACAAAAAAAAAAAATACAGAGTAACTTTAACAAACATTTGAGAATGGCATGGTAAGAGAAAATACATAAAAGAAATAAAAAGATTACATACAGGTGGGATATTCTTTACTGGAGTGAGCAACTATTCCAAACATACTTTTGTTCATTAGGCATTTACTCTATAATAGGTATTTCATTCAGTAGTGTTTGGAGGTGAACTTAAATGTAATACATGCTGCTACTATATGCTACTTTCTAATACATCTTTCAAAACTGTACAATTTAAAAGCAAATTGTGACAGAGTGGCTTAATACAGTTAAACACAGACAATGAGATACATTTAAACTGCTAGGACTAATACAGGACGGAATTTCTTTATCACAGGTTGACATAGTTACAGTGGGATATTTACAAAATTAAAATATTAGTCAGTTTTTTACAAATATATACAAATACACATTTGTAGCTTACAGTATTTACATCATATTAGTGATCAGTGTTGAGAGCTTTCCATCGTACTGTACATTTCCAAAAGCTCGAATAGTCTGTCCAGGAATATTGTAATATTCTTAAGTGCATAGGCCTCACATGGTGGACACCCATTCTGAAATTCAAAAGAGAAACAATAAAACATTTTTTAAACATGAATAAGATTCATTTGGAAAAAAAAGATTTAAGATACAAATGAATGTTAATGCAAACACTGAAGCTTTGTGCAATGTGAGAAATGTATTGGCATTGACTTGTGAGGATGTTAATAACCATAAGAATTAGAAGACGTTTTGTTTTACACACTGGAGAGTTTGTTAACACCAGCTTCATCAGTGGTTGTGCAATAATGGTCTTTAAAAAAGCATATTTTCTAATAAGTACAGACACTCCAAGGAGAATTTTGTAAACAGGACTTACATTGGGATCAGAATCAGGATCAGGCAGTCTTTCATTGAAATCAAAGATGCAATTTGCTTTTGTATCCTTAATTTCTTCTTCGTTGAGGACCATTATCAACTCCCACATGTAACATCTGAGCACCCTCATTTTACAGTTCTAGGAGAGAAATAAATGCCTCAGTGTGGACACATGCAGTTACAGATTTATTACATTAACAGTTTAAACCAAGAATTCCCATGTTTTTGTGTCATGGCCCTCGTGTGAATCATGCTCACATATTAAGATATCATTTTAATTATTTTTAATAGTACTACTGTTCTCTTAGATAATGATTTAGCTGCATGATATATAGAAAATGTATCTGTAAGCTATGTCAGTCTGGTGCTTTAATCGAAACGAACAAGGTTGTCATTATCTTATTATTATGCTTTATTATCAACAAATCCCATGGAAAGATGAAATCTGAAAATACCTTATTGTGTCTCTACATTTCTGACTTCCCTACCCTGTCACAAATATATAGTTACATTTTTAAACAAGACTAAAAATCTACTGCCATGCTAGCAGCTCAGTAAGGCTTTACTGAGGCACAATGGCGCTTTGAGCTAAATGCTAACATAATCATGCTAACAGGCTCACAATGGCAATGGCAACATGCTGATGTTTAGCAGGCATGTTCACCATCTTAGTTTAGTGTGCTAGCATGCTAACATTTGCTAATAAGCAAGTTAAAAACCAAAGTATTATACAAATTGAAATACTGTCCAAGCCAAGAGTTTGCTCAAGTTACTATAAATTATCCTGTTGGGGCCAAATTTCAAGGCAATGCATCTAATAGTTGAGACACGCAACTCAAAAAGCTGCAATTGGCAACCTCATGGTGGCACTAGAAGAAAAGTCAAGGATCATCACAGTCATTAGGATTCCTCGCCTAAGGACCATGAATGTCTGTATAAAGTTATACATTTATCTAATACCATTGAGATATTTTAGTCTGGATCAAAGTGGTGGACCAACCAATCAACTTAAACATAAGTAAATGGTGCATTTGCTAGGGACTATTTGTCTTTCTGTGGATTAGTACATTGCTCTAGCCAGTATGACTAGCAGCAGGACAATGTATGTGTTGTTAAACTACACTGCCCATATTTATTGTAACTGAGAACATGTCGCTTAGTTCAATAGTGTGGCTCATTGGTGTCTGACACCACACGCTTTGGCTACACAGATAATACTTGATAGTAGGATCAATTCATTGTTGGTATTGGTGGTTTTCATAGGATTTGTTCACAATAAGAAAAATACAGTATATACTACACTGAATAAAAATATAAACGCAACACTTTTGTTTTTGTTCCAATTTTACATGAGCTGAACTCAAAGAGCTAAAACTTTTTCTATGTACACAAAAGGCCTCTTTCTTTCAAATATTGTTCAAAAAATAGTCTAAATTCATGTTCGTGAGAACTTCTCCTTTGCCGAGATAATCCATCCACCTCACGGGTGTGGCATATCAAGATGCTGATTATTGCATTTAGGTCTGCCACATCAGTAAACTCTTTTAAATCAGGGCTGAAAACATTACTGTTTACTACGGCCTTTAATTCAGGAAGCTAATTTTCTGCACTGTAGCTTTTAAATTCTACATTTTATCTATTAAAACTGCTTTCGATGTTTTTTCATTTATGATTAGTTTTAACTATTGCTTTCTTTTTATCCTTTTAATACATTTTATCTTTTTTTATCTGTTAAAACTGCCTTTTTATGTATATTAATTTCCTTTTGTTTGAATTATGATTATATAGTTGTAACTATTGCTTTTTTTGTCCTTTTCTCTGTACAGCACTTTGAATTGCATCCGTGTATGAAAGGTGCTATATAAATAAACTTGCCTTGCCTTGCCTTGCCTGTCTATTTCGTCCGGTTGTTGCCTGTTTCATTCTCAGTTCATTGCGTTTTCATGTCCTGCTGCTATGCCTGGGATTTTCGTTTGTGGAGTCTCACTCTCTTTTGTTTTTTGTTTATTCCAGTGCCATTCCCTGCTACCTGTTATAAGTTGTTGCAATAAACTCTTTGTCTTCATTAAATTCGCTAGTCTGCATCTTAGGTCCAAATCTCTGCTGCCTGATGGCCAGTCCGAAACACCATCGAGACATGGGCTCCACTAGTCCTCTGAAGATGTGCTGTGCTATCTGGACTCCACTCGACCGCTGAAGGTGTGCTTTGGTATCTGGACTCCACTAGGCCTCTGAACGTGTGCTGTGGTATCTGGACTCCACTAGGCCTCTGAAGGTGTGCTGTGGTATCTGGACTCCACTAGACCTCTGGAGGTGTGCTGTGGTATCTGGACTCCACTAGACCGCTGAAGCTGTGCTGTGGTATCTGGGCTCCACTAGACCGCTGAAGGTGTGCTGTGGTATCTGGACTCAACTAGTCCTCTGAAGGTGTGCTGTGGTATCTGGACTCCACTAGACCTCTGAAGGTGTTCTGTGGTATCTGGACTCCACTCATCCTCTGAAGGTGTGCTGTGGTATTTGTCATTATATTTATTTAACCAGGAAAACCTCATTGAGATTAAGAATCTCCTTTACAATAGTGTCTTGGCCAAGACAGCAGCAAACCACAAACAAAATTACAAACATACATAAAAAGTCCAAGTTACAAAATAATATTAACAATCAAACCATTTACAACCTAAAGACTCCTCATTTAATGCCCTCAACCTGCTTTTAAAAAGGTGTAAAGAGACCAGTTTCCCCAGACATAGTATATCCTGCAGCAAATTCCAAGCTGTTGGAGCAGCATATCTAAAACTTATTTTCCCCATTTCAAGTTTTACTTTGGGTACAGAGAGCAAAAATACATCCTGAGTCACAGAACGAAGATTGTAGCTACTATTTCTTTTAGATTGGATAGCATTACATAAATATGAGAGAAGCAGATTTAATATTGCCTTATAAATAAGGATGTGCCAATGATTTTGTCTACGGATAGGCAGAAAGGGCTAGCCAACTCTTTCATACAAAAAACAATGATGAGTTAGAGCTTTCAGAGTAGCTATAAACCTCAACGCTCCATAATAAACAACATCTAGTGACATAAGACATTGCGAGGATGCATGCATATATAAAACATCACCATAGTCAATCAGAGGCATAAAAGTAGCATCAACAAGTTTCTCTTTAGCAGCAAAAAAGAAACAAGATTTATTTCTGAAATCAAAACAAAGACACAACTTCAACTTTTTTAACGAGTTGCTCGACATTATACTTAAAAGACAACGTATCATCAATTAAGAACCCAAGATATTAAACGATGAGACAGGGTCAATCACATCACTCGAGGGCGTCATAAGGAAGGAAGCAGGCTCAGTGCTTTTTGCTTTGAGTTTGAAAACATAAGTTTTGTTTTATTTGAATTTAAGGTCAATTTTAACTCACAGAGTGTAACCTGAACAGCATCAAAAGCCTCTTGCAAATAACTAAGAGCCTGAGTGAGTGATGGAGCAGAGCAATAAATAACAATAACATCCGCATATAGATAAAACTTAACATTAGGAACATTATGAATATTACGCCCAATACAATTAATATACATTGTGAATAGTAGAGGCCCCAAGACTGATCCCTGAGGCACACTATTTTTCACTTCAAGATACCCAGAGGACAAACATTCAAACTGAACACATTGTGATCTGTTTGTTAAATAGTTGTTAAACCAGTTGATGGACTGGTCAGACAAACCAATACTGCGCAGCCTATCTTTCAAAATGACATGATCAACAGTATCAAAGGCCTTTGACAGGTCAATAGAAAGAGCTGCACGGTGTTTTTTATTATCCAAAGTGTCACTGACAACTTTTAAAGCCGCTGTTGTTGTACTGTGTTTTTTTTCTAAAACCAGATTGACAATCAGATAAAATATCATTGTTTGGAAGAAATTCTTTAAACTGATCTGCCACAAGAGATTCAAGGATCTTAGCCAACACAGAAAGTTTGGAAATAGGCCTATAATTATTTAAAAGTGTAGGCTCCACCTTTTAACAAGGGAAGAACAAAAGCAGATTTCCAAACAAGAGGAATTACGTTGGTAACCAAAGTAAGGTTAAAAAGATATCGGTGCAATAATAAAATCAGCAGCTAACTTTAAAAAGTAAGGTTCTAAATCATCTGGACCAGCGGATTTCCTAATATCCAGAAGTTTGAGGGCTTTATACACTTCAGTAGAAGTTTAAAAAACTCAAATTAAAACGTTTAGGAACAGTTACCTGATGTCCAGAACAATTAGGAGAATATAACTGCACCTTACATTCAGTGTCAAACAATGAGCCAGAACTTATAAAATCTTCATTAAATAAATTGAGAATTGAGGCTTTATCAGTGACCTTTTTTGACTCCTTGACAATACAAGCAGGAAGCTCTGGCCCTTTGTTGCCTCCTGACAAAGATTTTATTGCATTCCAAAACAACCTTGGATTATTAAGGTTGTCAGATGTTTTAGTGACAAAATGCTCATCTTTGGCATTCCTAATTGCAACCGTGCAAGAATTTAGAAGCTGTCTAAAGTGCCAGTCTGAGTCCAGGCCAGAACCCCTAGCTTTAGCCCAAGCCACATCCCGCTCATGCAATAGACCAGATAACTCAGGACTAAACCATGGAGTATCACGACCTTTAACCCTACGTTTTCTGAATGGAGCAGGTTTATTGATAACACCAGTAAAACAATCATAAAAATATTTCCAGGTGCTCTCAACATCCTCAATGAGATACATTTTCTCCCAGTCAAATTTTACTACTTTTCATTGTTGCAATGACACAGTGATCACTGATGTCATTTGCAAAAACTACAGCAGAGGAATATCTATGGGGAACATTAGTTGAAATGAGATCAATTAAAAAGGATTTATTAGGACTCTTCAAGTTAGGCCGAGTTGGCTTATCAACAATGTGAAAAAGATTAAACGAATCACATTGAGCTTTAAGATTATCAGACACTGGATATAGCCAGTTCCAATTTAAATTACCAATTAAAATCAGCTCACTATATTTTAGCTCTGATATGAGATTGAATAAGGAGAACAGTGCATCGCTAGCTGCTGAAGGTGGCCTATAACAGCCAACCACTGTGATATGATGATATGAACTCTTTTAGAAACTTCCAGATCCAGGGCCAGAATTTCAAATTGTTTGCTTAGCGATTTTGATAAAAGGACTTTAACTTGATTTTTTATCACAATATGGCAATACCCTTCCACCTCTATTAGGGCGGTCAGTCCTATACACATTATAACCATCAATACAAATATCCTTATCACTAACCAAGATTCTGACACGACAATAACATCAGCGTCAGTTGAATGCGCCCAAATATGCATCATATCAATCTTTGAGATTAAGCTTCTAATATTCAAATGAATAAAAACCTAGTCCAATCCTTGATTTAAATTCAGCAGGGGTATTAAATCCTGAGATTTCTTCAGTATTACAAGTTGTACTTTCAACAGGCCCAGGGTTGGGCTGCACATTTCCAGAAATTAATAATAGCAAGAGAATCAGTAGTTTCCGTCTCATTAAATATGTTGCCTTATGTCTTGAGGTAATATTATCTATAGAATCAGCACAAAAGCTGTCCTCATATATAAAACAGCTTTTCAACACTATTAAACATAAGAGGCGAGGCAGCAGCATGTTAATTAAACAAACTGATACAAAATGTTGTGTAGTCAATACATGCTGTTTGTGGAAAAGTGCGCCGGTACACGCACTGGCTAAAACCGGTGGAGAATTATCTGTTCACTACACACTCACCAAATGATGATCAAACCCTCCAAAGTTCCACAGTAACAGCACAAACAGCTGCAGCTTCATGATCAAAATATGTGCCTAGGCAGAGTCCAAAGACTGGAAAAAATAAAATAATAATAAATAAATAATAATATTATTAACGTTCCATTCACGTTTGAATGATAGAGGATGAGCTTACTCTAGCCACATCCCTAGTAGTTACATGTACAGATGTCTACAATCTGGTTAAGTCTAGTCTGCTAATTTTTATACTAGCTAGCAAGCTAAACCGGAGTAGCCTCATCAATGTAAAAGACAATTGGTATTTGCTATTATATTGTCTAATTTCCAGTGAATAAACATTTACACACAACTCTCCTGGACCTGGGCATCACTGGCACTGCACTCCAGTGGATCTCTTCTTACCTTAAGGGTCGATCCTACCAGGTCTCCTGGAGAGGTCACGTGTCAGATCCTCAGCCCCTATCAACAGGTGTGCGGCAGGGCTCAGTCCTTGGACCTCTTCTCCCTGTACACCACCACACTTGGACAAATCATCCGCTTGCATGGTTTTTCCTACCACTGCTATGCTGACTCATAACTCCACCTCCAGACCTTGGCGTCTCAGCTCGGACACCGGCTTGTCTTGCTGACACCTCCGCCTGGATGACCAAGCATCACCTCCAGCTGAACCTCGCTAAGACAACTCCTCTTCATCCCTGCTTCTCCATCCATCTCCCAGGAGCTCTTAATCACCCTGGACTCCGCGACGGTCGTTCCATTGCCCTCAGCCAGGAATCTTGGGGTCACAATTGATGACACTCACCCGCATGGACCACATTGCTCCAGTCTCCAGATGGTGTAGATTCACCCTCTACAACATTCGGAAGATTAGGAGATACCTATCGGATCACTCTACCCAACTGCTGGTCCAGGCACTTGTGCTCTACAAGCTGGACTACATCAACGCGCTCCTTGCTGCTCTCCCAGCCTGTGCTATCTGTCCCTTCCTGAAGATTCTGAATGTAGCAGCACGTCTGATCTTCAGCGTACCGAAGTACACCCACATCACCCCTCTCTTCATCTCCCTTAACTGGCTACCCATCGCTGCTCGTATCAGATTCAAGACCCTGGTACTGGCCTTCCAAGCGGTGACCAGGACTGCACCAACCTACATCCAGACCATTCTCCAGCCTTACACCCCCGCCCGCCAACTAAGGTCTGCTTCTGAGAACTGCCTGGCAGTTTGATCTGGGGGACGCCCGCTCACATCCGAGACTTTTCTCCTGTCTAGCCCCCCAGTGGTATCATGTCCCCACATCCATCAGAGAAACAACTCTGGCCACTTTTAAGAAAAGACTAAAGACTCGTGTGCCTGGAATACAACACCACTTAAATGACACCGGTATAGTGTATAGTATTTTTTACTTTGACTGTATTGTATTTGATAATGTACAGTTTAGTTTCTAGATTTAAAGCTCTATTCGATTCTGCCTTGGGCACTGTTATATACTTGTGATTCATCTCTAGCCCTTGCAAGTTTCATGAGACATCTTGTTAACGATCATGGTTATATGCACTCTACGTAAAGCTTTTATTTGGAAGTCACTTTGGATAAAAGCATCTGCTAAATATAAACTTACTCTGTTTACACCAGCGCTCTTCCGGGTGACATCATCACGCACACCAGGAAAAAAGTTATGGCGTCAGCGCCCCAGTTCACCCATGTTTTCAAATTAATGAACAAATACTCCGTTCTGCAGATGGATTCTCACCGGGATGCTAGCCTCTCCCACTGATTACTTCGGACAACTGCAACAGCCAGCCTTCTCCGGGGAATCTGTCACCAGGTTCGCATTGCCCTTGACTACTCGCAATCACAGCAGCTAGATTCGCGGGGGATTCAGAACCAGAACGCCAGAACCCCATGGCACTTGTCTTCAGCAATTGCTGCAGCTAGTGCTAGCTGAGTCATCTAGCATCATCCGAGCCCCCCGACTGCCCACCTCCAGCAACCATATCAGCTTGCTTATGCGGGGTCCCCCGACACCGGGGTGCCAGGATCCTTTGTTCCCCGGCTCTAAAGGCTCCCGTCAGCCGGAGCCTATGGCACCGGGAGGCCAGCATCCCTGGCCGTTCCCTCCGGCAATCAAAGCAACCCAATTTTATGTATATAGCGCCACATCATAACACAGACTGACTCTGACATTGTCTTTACATAGGTACACAGCAACTCAACATTAATTCTCGTGACCTCAGACTGGCGTAATCGGGCATAATTTCCGCCGGCGTGAATAACAATCTTACTACATTTACGTTTTTCCTTAGCTGGAAGTTTAAAATGGATTTAACATCGCCCACTTCAGCCCCTGGATAACGATGCCTCCAGCTGTTCATTTAACAACCACAATGGCCCACATTGCCGGGGTTCCTGTCTCCGGGCTGCCAGGATCCCGTTAGCTGGAGCCTTCAGAACAGGGATGCTGGCACGCCTGACCGCTTGCCTCCAAGGATTCTGTCATCGTACAAATCACTCCTATGCGATCGCACAAAACAAAATTCAGAGGCCCCAGTTAAAAGCCAATAAAACACACTATTAATTAAACTAATAATTAAATGACCATGGCAATATATACAATAAACAAACCTAAATAAAAAGCAAGAGAGGTTCATGGCACTGGCATACCAGATCCCTCATCACCCGGAGACTCTGATGCCAGTGCCTCTTGCCGTTTACCCCCAACAAATGCATCCAGGGTTCCTGGTTCCTTTCTGGTGTCAGGAACCCTTTATCCAGGGTTCAGCAGGCAACTACCAGCTACACCCTTTCATTTCCCGCCCCAGTTCCCACAGACGATAATTGCATAAACCTTGCTCGTCAGATCACACCTTCCCTTCACTAACCACTGCAAGTTATGATCACGGAGTGGCCCCACAAATCCATCCTCATGTACTCCAACAACTTAGCAGTCGTAGACATAATTATTAGAATTCACACGGTTGGCCTTTTTTGAAGCTACCGACCAACGCTCAATATTTGGCACTGACATTCAATCTGTAAATCCGGCCTCATTACCCCCCCCAATAGTCAACTCCTGGCACTCCGTCCTCAACAGCATTTCGTCCTCAACACCTTCGTCTTACTGGACAACTTGGGAGAGTCTCCGCCACCTTCACAACCAGTACAACATCCCATTCCGTCGTTCGATCTCGCCACCATAACATGTTTAATTTCCTATGCCTATTACGTAAAGCCCAATAAAACACTACCTTCAACGTTTACTGAGACATTAGCTCACCCTTAAATTAATAACCGGCAGCATAGCTTCCAGCCACTGCAGACAACCACCTCGCTCAAAGGACTTCTACGCCAAGAAGCGGTGCCAAATCTTTGCTGCCTCCCCGCTAACCACAGACTTGCTCTTCACTTGCATCTACACCATCCGCTCCGGATACAACAATCCTCACATAGCTTGAACCCTAGAAGCCATGTTGTTGCTTGCTTTTTTGGGTTCCTCAGATGCTCTGAATTCACCACCGCTACCACTCGCTTTGACCCATGCCGTCACATATCTTTCAGACTTACGTAATTACTAAGACAACCTTAGCACTTTACTTAAAGCAAACGAAGACTACACAATACAGTCAGCCTACTCATCTTTTATTTCAAGATCCTATCTCCGCTGAATCCTTTCGATGCCCTGGCCAACTACTTAAAATCCCGGAAGTCCCAGAGCATAACTTCACCAGAACCCGCAATGGCATCCTCGAACACCTAAGTGAAATAATGGGCCGCTGGTCCTCGCAATCATACCACCATTACATCCGGTCAGATCTCCAAAGATCTTAAATCTGCTCAATCTCTTCTAAAGTAATGGGAGGTTTCTGGGGGATCGTCTTACCCGGGTGCCGCGGCGGATTCCCCACGACACTTCCCCACACCACGGCATCATCAGAACTTAAACATTCAGCTTGATCTTTTGTTCAAACAAATCTTTCGAATGTGTGTCGTCGATGGTGTGGTCCTTGCTAGTGAAATAATGCCATTTCACTAGCAAGGAACACACCATCCATATATGTTTGAAAGATATATTGAATAGAGGTACATGTCTGATGGTTTGGGTAAGTCCGCTGTGGCACCCGGGTACGACGATCACCCTTCAGGACCCTCCCGAGAGAATAGAGAAGAAAAGGCCAAAAGAATGGGGGGGGGGGGGGAAAACAAACAAAGGGATGGGCGGGTGGGGTGCAGTAAGCGAGTGCGAAACGAGGGATGTTATGTATGGTATTTATGCGGAAATGGCGTAGTGACGGGGTTGATGTAATGGTGGTGTGTTCCTGCTCCCGAAATTCTGCTAAATAGCGACACTATTTATTGTGGAAGTACTATTTTGTGCATATACAGTATATTGTTACATTTGTCTCTTTGTGTATTCAACAAACATTGTCCCTGTAAACTAAAGCAATAAAGTAAAACACTATAAAATTTAATGTTACAGCCAGGGGGGCCATGTGTCTTCTTGCAGGTACCATCCTTGCTCTTCTGCAGCAGGTCTGGTACAAATGCTGAAAAAGGACATGCAGACGGGGACAGTGGGCTGTTTTCAGACTTCTTTCAGAGAGCATGCTTTTGTTTATAAGTGCTGCGTTAAATATAGACGTTGTTGTGCAATGTGTGATATTGTAAAATTATGCATTGTCTAAAGAGCCCAGCTATAAAATACATTTTGACAAGAAATTTACCTTTTTGGTGTAGTTTAGTCAGAGTGCCACAGTGGATCGTGTTTTTAAATGATGGCTGATATTTTAGGCCTGTGACATTTATGCAAGTTGAGAGGAGTAATATTCATTAAATACATATTACTTTTAGAACAATATGACTTCGTATCAGGACGAAATGTTCTCATACGTATGTCTTTCTCGTGCATATTGCCGTATTAATTATTCCTCTCGTCTTGTCCCACTAATGTGCCGAGTTTAGATGTGAAACTGTCAAACAGAATGAAATGCTGTCTGAAGCACCGGTGACGTTTGAAGCTTCAATGTCATCAGTGACGTGATATTCTTCATTTGACACAAGGTCCGGCACAATTTATTGAAACGGCGCGCTTCACAGGAGTGAATAATAAATCCTTTGTTTGTCCTAGCTTATGGTTTCCTGATTCTTTTTCCCCGGATTTCTTTGACTTGGTACTCATCCTGTGGCTTCACTTTTGGGATGTAACGCATGTTTTATATACACAATATAACATGAGTTTGCACAGATTCCAGGAGAATAATTTAGATCTTACTGGACACCATCTAACCAAGTAAGCTGACTTACTCCAATCCTACATGTGCTAGCTTTGCAATGATGATGCAGGAAGCAATCCATAAAAAAATACTTTATTAAAGTAACAGGCTTGATCTCTAAAATACTTAATCCACATGTTTCAAATGTACAGTTGGCAATCAAATCTGACGTGTTACTTTACGTAATATACACAAGCTCTGTCATTATTACACTTTGTGCCTTGTAGCAACATTATTACAGCACAGACATATAAGATGCAGGAGTGTGAAGAGGATATTAGATATGAAAAGAATGGCTTGGGGCTTGAAGGGGGGCAGTGGCAGGAAAGGGAGGTGGACAAAGGGAGAGGGATGGTGGGGAATGGAGGGAGCTCAGGGCTCTATTAAGACATCTGTGAGTGTTCTTTCTTTGGCCTCGCTGACTCCTCTGCTGAGGCTCCTTCCTTTTTCCGTTTTATCACAAAGACTGGGTTTTTTTGTTTCATATGGATGGGGTGTGTGTGAGAGACAGACCGATTTCACCCTGTGGCTTTGGTATGCAGAAAATGGAGAAGAGGCTGATGTGAACTATTTCCACTCCTTTTTTAAAAAAAATGAGTCTGAGGGGAGGTTTTCACCGGGTGAACCTGCCCCTGCTGATCACATCTGATGATGCCTGATGGACTGTAATGTTTCTCTTCTATTGTTCAGCCCTGTGTTTCTGAAGACCTACTGACAGATGGGAGCAAATACAAACAGGTTTGAGGATATTTATAGAAATGATTGATTAAATAAATTACAAAACTATTAAAATGACTAACTAAATGCACCAGAATTCAGATACGCAGATAGAACAAAATGGCATTCTATCAAAATGGTCTCCTTTTCTATGTATTATTTAGTTTGAATTGCCCATGTAGTTTGTGAAACTTAACTTACAAATGTAGTACAATGGGGGGGGGGGGGGAACAAGCAACATTTAATCAAGATGAGAAGATTAAAGTAAAAGATCAATACTTATGGTACATTTATTTGTGATTCTACAAAGGGCTGCACAATGAAATGAACATTGTAGCCCCCCTTCATGCTACACACAGAAAGCATACAAATATCCAACATCAGAAGAGAATAAAAATAAAAACACTATATACAGTTACTTGCAAAACCAGAATGACAGAAAATTCCATGTCATTTATTGATGGTGGAGGATGAGGTAGAGTTGAGTGTCACAGCCTGAGGAAAGTAGCCTCTGTAGTCTGGTGGTACGGCAAGTGAATACTTTCTGTATTGCTTGCCAGACAGCAGCAGGGTGATCAGGCTGTGGTTGGGGTGGGTATTGGTATCATTTGGGCTCTGATATCACTGATGCTCAGTGAATGAGTACCAATGATGCTCTGGGCGGTTTTAATCTAGGAACCTAAACCTCAGCTCCACTTATGTAGACAGGAGAGTGTGCGTGCCTATGCATCCTTTCTCCTAACATCAATGATCAGCTCCTTGGTTTTGCTGACATTGAGAAGTGTTTTCTCTGTGCACAACTCTGTAAGATTGTCATTGTTTGTTATCTGGTCCATGATGGTAGTGTTGTCTACAAATTTCACAACAGAGTTCTCTCCATGTCAGGGATTGCAGTCATGGGTGTACAGTGTGATTCGGAGGGGGCTGAGCACACAGCCGTGGGGGGCTCCGGTGTTGAGCACTAGAGTTGAGGTGTGCCAATTCGAGGTATATTTGTGAGAAAGTGTACACCTCAGGCCCAGAGTTCTAAGTTTATACAATCAGTTTCATGTTAATAAAAAGGTGTGTGAAGAGTGGAGGGCAGTGGAAATGGCATCCTCTGTAGATCTGTTTGTTCTGTATGCAAACTGAGGGTCCAGGCTGGCAGGGATATTGCCTTGATGTGCTGGAGAATCAGTTTCTCAAAGCACTTCATTAGAATGGGGGTTAGTACCACAAGGGAGAAGTCATTTAGACTAGGCACTGCAGACCTTTTAGGTACAGAGATGATGGTGGTTTTCTTAAAGCATTTAGGAACTCTTCTTTGACAGTGATGTTAAAAATAAGTAATGACCAACTAGCCAGTTGGCACATGGCCAGGGATGTTATCAGGCCCAGCAGTTTTACTCATATTCACTCTCAGCAAGACTCTTCTCACATCCACAGTGGATACTGACAGTGGCCAGTCCTCTGGAGGCTGAGTAGATTTACAGTTAACTATGTGTTGAGGAGATCAAAGTGAGCATAAAATGTGTTACGCTCATATGGCAACGTGGCCTCACATGATGGTGTACCTTCTTTTGTAGCCTGTGATGGTCTAGATTGCTTGCCACATATCTTTGGTGTTGAGGTCTCTCTCCCGTCTTTTCTGATGTTTCAGTTTTGCCTGCTTGATGTCTGGTGTCGCCTCTCCATTCATCCAGGATTTTTAGTTGGGGAATGATTTTATTGTCTTTGTCACCATATGATCAACACATTAGCTGAGGATGATGTCACTGTTGATGTGGTTCTCCTGGGTGATGGAATCTCTGAACATGTGCCAGTCTATGCACTCAAAACAGTCCTGTAAGGCTGTCCACACATCAATGTGCAATCTTGAGGAATGCTTCTCAACATTGTAGTCTCTTCATATGCAGGGGATTGGATGTTGTCCATTGAAGATATTTAATTAAAAAAAACTATCTTGATGTCATCCGGCAGTTGTTTTATCCTGTGATATAATATGCACATCATTTATACATCACCTTATGAAGTAGTAGTTATTGCATACTTAAAGTTAAAGGAAGTTTGTGGTCAGCAGTGATTTGTGACAGTGTATCCACTCTTGCCATTTACCGGAAACCACAATCTTTCCCTAACATTACCCATGGTGGTTTTGTTGTCTACACGTAACCACAGATGGGACACACTGACGTCAAAGTTCAGAACTGTGTACACCTGCTATCCAACCTGCCCAGCTTCCTGCAACTCATGTGCAGTTCATAAATGTAATGCTAAATTCACTCAAAAGATTGCATCTGAACATAATCCATATTAATAAAAGAAAAAAAAAGATTTTAATTACAAAAGGTCTGATTGTTAAACAGGATGTCCTGGTTAACTCACTTTGCAATGGCCTCCGCTTGGAAGCTATTTTGTGTTCATTAACCAAGTGCTGTAACAAATCTATACAAATGTTTAATAATGCTGTAGTGACTACAAGCTGATATATTGCACAGTTAATACTTTGGCAGCAAACAAATGAAACATGTTGTCAATGAACAATTTACTATTATGTCCAGTATATCTGCAACTTGTCACCCACAGAGGGTTATAAACATAATTTCATCATTGTGTAAATAGAAAAAGTAATCTGGTTGGCATTATTATATTATCTGCCTTTGCAAATTAACTGTATATAAGACAGGGTTTGCGTGGGCGTGTGTGTGTGTGTGCCTTGCTGTGAAACCCACTTAATAACTTCTTTTTTATTTTTGCACTAAATATATCCTTTGTTATTGCTTTTACTCCATCAGGTGTAGGTTGTAGCCATCTTTTGGTGATGAGGTGGATATTTGGATTGATAAACTGAAAGAAAATGCAAACAAGATTACTTCTGTGCAAGTTATCTCATGCACACAAATTGAAAACTATTCTCTCAAGACGCTGGGGTGTCACGACCCGACTCTTAGGCCATGACCAAAGGAGGGAAATGCATACAGTTGTACTGGGAGAAACAATTCTATTTATTTACAATAATGGCAATAGTGTTGTGGTGTTAGTGAGTGGATGTGACATTAAAAGAAGTATGTAAGTAACTATACCAAAACAAACAAAGGAAACCATGTGGCAGAAGTGGAAAAGCTAGTGAGGGAGTGAGAGGGAGCAAGAATGGGGTTGACTGATCCTAAATACAGTTTGGATGGACTGGCCAGGTGCACTAATACAAACTAAGCCCACCAGGACCTATAGACACAAGTAGCAGCCCAGGGAAAGACACACACCCAAAGGCTTTGATTAAGCCAGAGAGCCGTCACAGCATATATTATATGATGTGACAGCCTTTGCGCAGTTTGTGGGTAAACTTTTGTATCCAGTATGCTCCCATTAGTTTCGATCTCATTTACACCTTTTAGCCTATTTGGGGTATGATCTATTTATATTCTATTTGTTTTCTTTTACATTATTTGCATTCATCCCTTGTTTAATTATCAATATATATATTTTTTTCAAGCTCAGATCTCAGTGCTCCTGTGATGCACTTATGATGCTTAATAATGCCATCTAATCTTATGGCATTTTGGAAAATAAGACATAATTAACACATTGTGTTTTGGACTACACAAGACCCCTTTAAATTTCTGTTTTATTGCAGCCATTTGCTAAAATCAAAAAAGTTTTATTTCTCATTAATGTACACTCAGCACCCAATCTTGATAGAAAAAAACTGAAATGTAGAAATGTTTGCAAATTTATAAAAAGAAACTGAAATATCACATGGTCATAAGTATTCAGACCGTTTGTTCAGTATTGAGTAGAAGCAGCCTTTTGAGCTAGTACAGCCATGAGTCTTCTTGGGAATGATGCAACAAGTTTTTCACACATGGATTTGGGGATCCTCTGCCATTCTTCCTTGCAGATCCTCTCCAGTTCTGTCAGGTTGGATGGTGAACGTTGGTGGAC
>JAVQJD010035284.1:0-13380 GCA_036023655.1 Nannoperca australis
ATTTAATTGAAAATTGAATTAATGATGATAATAATAATAATAATAATAATAAGAATAACAACAACAATGCATTTAATCTGTAATTATTAATATATCTGATCAATATTGTCCTATGGTTATGAGATAGTATAGCATACCTATTAATTAATTAAAGTAATAATTAAGAAGATAACAATTCATAATTATAATAGGAAAAAGCTTAGGTTGTAGATTTTTTGGCAGTAATGGGCTTCCATATTTGCTTTTTGAAAACTTTGTCACAACCGGTGCACAAAAAACTGGTGAAGAGGGGTCACAAAGTTGACATCATTTAGTTTTAAGGGCTCTCAAGCCAGAAAAAGTTGGGAACCACTGCTTTAAATACTCCTAGTGTGGTGACAGAATGCAACGTAGTGCAGCACAATCTGAGTTTAATTACACAACCAGACACCACACAGTTACGCATCATAACACTGTATAAACTCTGGATGCTAAAGGCAACTGGATCCAAATTGCTTTGCAGGGTGTGTGTGTGTGGCTTAAAATGAAAAAGTCTCCAAAGTGAGAGAGAAATTACATGTACTATCTTTCATCAGAGTTTAAATGGTACGAACAGCCTCAAAAAGACATCTAACTAGGTAATACTGATGTTTAATTGTTAGAAAAGTCCTGATGTTACCATCACTGGCCAGAAGGGGGTGGAAGAGCCCCATGTGTCCCTTCCTCTCTGCCCTGACCTCTTCTTCATCTGTGAGGGCTTCTCACTCCACTACTTCTGAGATTATGTGGAACAGCCTCATCAATGACCATATTAGTATGTATATTAGCAGTGATGGAAGAAGGTAGACTGGAAATGCCCTGTTGGTGAACCTCGACTTTTGATTGACACCAGCAGCCTGCCACGCTAGTTTAGATTCCAGGCGGCTGTTCACTCAACTTTAAATTGCTGCCTTACTCATTACTGGAGCAAACAGACAGATATTTGTTAATGAATCCACATGCTCCAGTAATCCTAGCTTCCTCCGAGGCGCTTAGAGAGCCCCCACTTCTCTGCAGTCTCTACTAGGGCCGAGGGGGTTGTGGTGGAGGGGGTTGGGGCAAAGGTCAAGGGCGGGGTCACAGGGTTTTAAGATGCTAGGGTCCACCAGGCAGAGGTTATCTGGGCCTAATGGAGTGGTTAAAAGCTAAGAAATGCAACAATACTGGGTGTAACTGTAGCACTCAGTTTATTTCAGTTACGTAGCAAAGGAGAGAGAAAACACATTTTGCAGTATTTGTACATATAAATGTGACTATAATTAGGTTTAGAAAACATTTTAATTAACTGAGTGATTCTGATTTTTTATTGTTCATATTTATTCTGGTTAAAGAAGCTTCAATGGCAGAAGATGTTTTCTGTCATTCAAATAATACAGTTTTAAAAATAAAAGACAGCTCAAGACAAGTAGAACTGATGCCATGCACACTAAGCTCATTTTTATTGTTGTTGTAATACATCTGTAATGAGTTTCATGTCTGAAGAAGAAGAAGAAGGATTTATTTATGACACTACATCGTGCTAGAAGATTAAGCAAAGTGCTGATACTATCTCAAAGCATGCGCTGCATCACAAACAAACTTAATTTGCAGCACTGGCTTATGTAAAGTGATCCTCAAAGATGAGGGTCTTAGAATCCAGCCTTTGAACTGAAGCGAGAATGTTTAATGTCTAATAATAAGCCATGCTGTTATGTGATTACATTCATTTCAATCAGCAGGTGCCAGGTGAGTATTGGTGGTGGTTGAATGTAATGAGATTACAATATTGGACTGAAAGTAATCATACGGATTTGATGAATGTGACTACAGTAAATATGATGACTTTTTAGCCATGCTAGTGGTATAACAAGTCCATCTAGCACTATCATCATGGGCAATTTTAAATGCGTTCAATACTTAATGACAAATACCTGCAAACTTAACATTCCCATCAGCCCCTGCTGTTTAGTGCTTTTAAACTAATGTTATCATGCTTACATGATATATAGTTGCTGAACATCAGCATGTTGACATTGTCATTGTGAGCATCAGGATACACACAAATATCAAATTTTCCAATGACTTTGTATGCAATCAAGCCACCTCTAAAATTTGCTTTGTGTTCTGTGTCATCATGCTTTTAAACTTTCAAGCTGGTTCCAACCCTGACTACAACAAAAAAAGATGATGTAGAAGCAGCACAACGTGTTTTCTAGTCAAAGTAATAAATCACACCATTCTCATATTAAATAAAAGCACATTTTGATGTTCTTAAACGCTGATTTGCGATAGAAGCGCGATAGAACAACTAAAACACACTAGAGTTGGTTTTGAATCAGCAGTGCAATAAAAGCGTTTGCAGTTTTCTTTTTCATTTATCTTTAAAGCAATAAAGAACAAACGTCTCCACAAACAGAAACCCGATAAAGGCATTCTTTATCCTCACTCTTTTAAACTCCAGTATTCAATGTTAAACAGTGTCAACAAAACATCTGTGTTTGGAGGTGCATAGGGGAATAGTTTATTTCAGATCCCATGTACTGCATAATGAAAGTAACCTTTCCATCACTGGCTGGCACCCAGCTTGGAAGAAGTGTGCAGGAAAGGGCTTTGGACAAGGATAAGGCCGGTCATTAAAGGCCACTGTGTTGGTGCTGATAGACATATCAAACCCTTGTGCCACCAGCAGGCTAACTATCAAACAATGTTTTTTGTTTGGTCTTTTTTTTTCAATCAAAATGTGCTGCAGTTTCCTTAAGCTTTTCCTGGCTATAAATCGTGCTCATACAGCCACTGTGTCCTAAACACACACTAGGCTTGGCGGTTTTAATCTTTTGATCATTGGACCATATAAATTCATGTTCACTGCTAGACTGCAGGCCAGGGTGAAAAATAATAGGAAACGGGCCAGAGGCACAGTGGGCCACAGCTCACTGCATACAGATACAGTGTGTCTACTTGCTGTGCATGTATTTGTGTTACTCTGTGTGTTCTTTGAGCTTCTCTGTTTGTATGAGCCAATAAAAGATGCCTCACAGAGCTCAGAGGCAGATTCATTTCAGAACACTTTCTAAATTACCAGTGATTGCTTAAAGCCCAACAAAAACTGAATGTGGGCCTTCAGCAGAATACACTAAAACACTATCGCTGTGTAACGGCTCACAAACAACAACATTGATTATCCACACGAACAATACTGTAGTTCGAGACTGATGAGAGCAGATTTATGCTGCTTCAGGCTTCATATAAAAGTGGGTTCGGAGGCTGCGTTGAAAAGGAAATCCATTAAAGACAGAAATAATACCATTAAGTACAATATAGTGATGTCATAATTTAATATGACAGAACAATGGACACTTAAATGATCATTGTGCCATATAAACCTACAGCCACAGTCAGATTATCAGCAGTTATCATAGTTCATGTAGTCAGTGTATTGCTGATATATATATCATTATAACTGCTCTAAAATGTTTCAGTAGAATACATCCACAATGATGATTTCAGAAGTGCCCTGAGTTCAAAAACTTTATTCCACCACTTTGGTCTAGACCAGGGGTCACCAACCTTTTTGAAACTGAGAGCTACTTCTTGGGTACCGATTAATGCGAAGGTTTGATACACACTTCTGAAAATACAAATTTGCTAAATTTACTTTTAATTGTATGTTATTATTAATAATCAATGATATTCATCTATGTGAAGACACTGATCATGTTAATTATTTCTCACAATAATTATCAATGATTTAACAAGGTAGGAAACAGATAAATATATATCTATTTTTAGAACAGGCCTGCGGGCGACTCATGTGGTCCTTGTTGTCCCTGGTTTAGACTGAAACATCTCAACAATTACTGGCTGGACGGCCTGTAATTTTGTAAAGAAATTCACTGTCCCTAGAGGATGAAGCCTACTGACTTTGGTTTGGACATTATGTTCCCCCTCAGGATTAATTGTAATATCTTTGGTGATCCCTCAACTTTTCATCTAGTCCCAAAAACCAGAATCTTTATTTGTCCAATATTTTTGCTCTCTGAACAAATACCTTCCCATCAACCTCAGCTGTACTTTGTGTTTAGTGCTAATTAGCACATCTTAGCATGGTAACATTGTGAATGTGGTAAGCATTACACCTGATAAACAGGTCGGCACAATAACTATTAAATGGATTGCCAATGAATTTAGTGAGGACATTCATTGTCCCCAGAGGATTAATACAACTTTGGTTACATTTAATCTGTTGCCACTGGCAGGGGGACGTTTTACTTATCCAGTGAAATACTGTATCTCTACATCTACAATATGGATTTGCAAAATACTTTTCATTGCTTTGATTTATTACCAAATACCTGCAAAAATTGCTTTTACTGTTGTTAGGGCAAAAATTTCAGCAGTGTTCTAGTTGCAAAATGTCATTTGTCCTTTTTAATGAGGTCACTATTATGTGTATAACTAGTCACCATTTTGTAATAAGTTTGGCTTGCAGATGATTATATGTATTTAGTCTTGTTACTCCTCTCAAGGTAGAAAATACATTGTAGATCACCAAACACTCATTAGACTAATTCAATTACATTTTTTTATTTATATAGTGCCATATCATAACAAAATGATCTTAGGGCACTCTTTTGTATGGAGCAGGTTGAGACCAATTCCCACACACACAAAGCAGCATGAGCAGCACTAGGCGACAATGGCAAGGAAAAACTCCCTTTTAACAGGTAGAAACCTCGAGCAGAACCAGGCTGTAGGTGGGCGGTCATCTGCCTCGACCATGTGGGTTGAAAGGGGGGGGGCAGGAGAGAGAGCAGGAGGAAGGAGAACACACAGTTGTAACAATAATAGCAACAAGCAGGAGCAAGAAGACGGTGGCAGCAGGTGCAACCACAGATCCAGACTCTACAGCGCCGGAGGCAGAAACACCTGCAGAAATCTTTGAGAGAGAGAGAGAGAGAGAGAAGCTCAGTGCATCATGGGAAGTCTCTCGGCAGTCTAGGCCTATAGCAGCATAACTAAGAGGGGTGGCTCAGGGGTCACCTGAGTCAGCCTGACTATAATCTTTATCAAAGTCTTCAGCCTACTCTTGAATGTGAGGAGGGTGTCTGCCTCCCGTAACAAACTGAAAGCTGGTTCCACAGAAGAGGAGCTCAACATCCCTGTTAATCAAAATAAAAATAACATGGGAGAATTTATTAAATCTAATTAGATTTCATTTATTCAACATATTTATTAATGTGGGATATGATCAAAGTCCCTGTAATTATTGTAAAATAATGTAATGTAATGCACTGTATTTAATTCAGATTAAGATTCTCTGATATAAAACATATCTACTATTCATCATTACACAATAAATGCACATTCAAACATAGTTCTGCAGTAGTCTAATCTGAGATGGATTATGTTGATTAGCTGAAATGTAAATTTGAATTAAAAGTCTGACTGGTAAATCAGCCTAAATGTACTTATCAGTTACTCTGCAGCCATGGCTCTCTGAGTCTCGCTTTCTTGGTAGAGCTGATTTGTCTTGGCCAGAAGTTGGCCAGTTTGTCTTTAGTGCACAGGGAAGGTGAGCTGGTGCTCTGAGGAGCGAGGCTCATCCATCCAGGTGGCTGCTGACAGGCCCAGATAAGCATCTCACCCTGGGCAAAAATAACACAGCGTCCCATTGAGACCTGATAATTACATGGACCCAGTGCCACACTGGGTCTGATGTATGGCCCCAGATAGCCATCTCACACCCGCTAAGCTGCTGCACACTTACACACACACACACACACACACATCCACACACAAACACTTCCACTTAACACGTGGGTTGAATGAGTGCACACACATACCCAATGAGAAGGCATATCACTTCTATTATAGATCTGGAAAATCCTCAGCAGCTATCTTTAGTTGTAACAAAACAGAGGGGTACAATGTTTCACTTTAATGAGAGCATCAGTACAAGTGATGAAAAATAAAGTTTCAAAGTGTTAAATTGTGCTACGAGGCCGCAGGTGAACACAACTCTTTCAACACAGACTTTCACAAGATAAGAAATATCACTGACACCTGGCATGACGGGGAGATGTTGGCGTACTATCTTTTCTTGTCACCAAACATGCCACTTGCTGACGCTATACACTCAACAACCTGTTCAGAGCCTTGTCCCAACACATACCCCCCAGTCAAATATTAGCAATAGCAAGCACTAGTTAGCATAGAGAAGCATTTGTCAAAGTCCCCTCTTTCTATTAAACCGTTCACTATTGCCTTGAGTTAGAAAGACTTTTTCTTGAGCCTTTGAAAAAGACATCTAGACTTGTACTCTATGCTCTGAAATATGCCTCTTTAAGAAGAACAGAAAGCAGCAAAATATGACAGACATATAGCTCGATTTCAACAGCAGGTACCGAATGGGCAGCCATAGTGTAAACTACAAGCTATTAACATAACACTGACAATTGTGTCACCTATTAAATTAAGATCGTGAACTTGTTAGCAAACAGTTGCTCGTCCAGAAGACACAACGCAATATTAGCATTGTCTTGTTTCTGGCCACCTGACGAATGTACGTTTTTTACCTTTTACCTTGGTACCTTGGTCTCCACCAACTCCTGAGAGAAATATATCCGACTCTTGTGGTGCTAAATGTTCCAGTTTCTTAACCAGCTAGTTTATCTACAGTTGAGGGGCATAAAACCAATAACTATAAACAGTAGCTGTGAACTGAAGAAGGCAGAGTCAGTGATAATCCCCTGTGGGTTTGTGACACATTTCAAATACGTATAGTGATTTGATTCATTATTAATACAAAATATTGATTATAGCAGCTTTAAGTTAATTGCATATTGTTGTGTTCAGGGATATACACAATGATCTACAACATCTGATTAACTTTCAAAAAGCAAATAACTGTGGATGCAAGGTGGTCGCCTCTGGCAAGCTAATGTCAGCTGGCCTAGTGAGCATGTGAATGTCAGCCATCACAGGATTACATCAATACCAGTGTGATTATTAGTGTGTGTATTAGAGTTCCCTCCCCAGAGTGTGAAGTACAAGGCCTAGCTATTGTGCGAACTTGCAGGTGATCCTTTCTTTTCTAAACTTGCCATCCTTCATCTGATGAACGGACATGCTGACAGTGATGGCTAATATGGACCATTGTGTGTCCCATGGGACCAGTAACATCTGATATGGCCACCTGGGGGCAAGTTCACAGAGAGGGGGAGAGTTCACAGCATGTCTGGCATTGTGTGGTTGTCCCCTGGGCACAAGCACCCATGATTTATGGTAGGGTACAGTACTGCTATCATGTAACTGGTCACTTCCTGATGTTGGACACACTCAGGACAGTAAATCAGTGTAGTGATGATTCTTAATGCGTGAAGAAGACAGGTAAAATCATTACATCCCAGCAGCACTGACTCACCTTTGAAGAATCCACCTGATATGATGTCAGTACTGTAGATAATTCACACTGATAGGAATTATATATGTCAGTATACCATATACCTTTTTCATCTGTGCTATCTTAGCATCTACTTGCAGGAGCAGCATTTCCCCTTTCTGTTCTTCCTCAACCTTGTTACTAAATTTCTCAAAACATTAAATGCTTTTTGGAGTAATAGTTCTCAGGCTTAAGACTTTCCTCTTTGATAAAGCTTATAGTAGGGCTGACTCAGGTGAACCCTTTAGCTTTATTTCAGTGGGGCACGTTAATGATGCTAACCAAACTAATTAAACTAGCCCTGCTAATGAAAAATGTTAGCTGTTTGCTCACCATTTCTCCTCCACGTCCTCTATGGTGTCGGGCAGCGGCATGTTCAGTGTCTCCGGTAGGAAGCAGGCAAAGCAGCCAGCCAGCACCGCAGCCCCCCCATACACCACACTGGGCAAAGCAGGGAGTACCTGGGAAATGTAATCCATCAGTTCTATTAGCATTAGCTAACAGGATTGTTGTTGTTGCCTGAAAGAATCAGCTGTGTTTGTTCAGCTAGAAAGTTAAGGGGTTAGGTTTAGCTGCTCATCATGTGAGACACACAGGAAGACAGACAGGCTGACAGGTAGAAGCAGACAGACAGCAAGACAGACAGAGGTAGACAGGAAGCCAGATAGACGTAATTCACATATAATCAGGTGCTGCAGCGCAAAATAAAGATTTTCCCATTCGTTAGGGTTAGGTTTTCTGAATTGAGGCTGCAGCGACCTGCCGCAAAAAAGCTGAAACAGTTTCAACTGTTGGAGAAACGCAACCTGATATCACTCTGCAGCAGCCAAACACGCTGGTAATCAGACCGGCAGATGCCCAGATGCAGGCCGCAATGTCTGATTCTATGTGAAAACGACCACCGACAGGCAGAGACAGACATGACAACAGGAATAAGTATACGTATCAGGGTATATACAGGACCCCATTTAAAAAGACTTCTTATCATTAAATAATGAATTAGCCTAAGTTAATATTTGGGTTTGTAACAAGGTTTGGAGCAGTGATGTCACCTCGTCCAAGATGAGGACGGCAGGAGCCGCCATGCTGCCGACTCTCGCCATGGTGGAGACGAAGCCCATTCCTGTCTGCCTAAAAACACACATTATGTGATCAATACAGTCAATACACAACATTCATCACTCATATATCGATAGAATATCTGATTTAATGTCATGTTGTTTCTTTAGAGTGAAGTATTTTTCACATCATTGGTTTGAATTTTGTAAAATCTTCATCCATTTCCAACTTATGTCAATAAATACGATTGTAGCTCACTGTGTCTGTGTTGACTAAAGTTAGTTAGAGGGGGTCACCAACAACAGATGTAAAACATTTCTCTTTATATTCACAGAGAATAGATGTCAGTGCTTTTGGCCTAAAATCATTTAACTGAAGATATTCAGATGTTTTTTTAGAAATTATATTTGACGTCTTGCATGAAGACTCTTTAATTCAGCGTTAAAACAATCAGGTAATGACCTCCATTAACAAACTGAATCTTTTGTTAGCATTTGAACCAGCAGCCCTTTACAGCGAGTTCTGCCTTGACGTATTGATTTAAATGTATTGTCCTCTGACATGCCTTGCTTAAGAACAGCGTGTCAGTGAGATTTGAAACAGCAGTCTCACCTGATGACGGTGGGGTAGAGCTCTCCGGTGTACAGGTAGACAGTGGTGAAGGAGGCCGAGGTGAAACCTTTACCGAGACATGCCAGCGTGGTCCTGAAGGTCTGCATGTCTGGGGTGGGGTGGGGGTGGTTCAGAGTAGAATCTGGTTTAGTTTATGATCAGATGTACGAAGAAAATGCTGCAGCAGGTGTAGGTGCAGGTTACACATGGTCCTCAGGTGGGATGGTTAGAGACTGTTTAGTGTCAATGAGGGTCCTTACAAGTAAAGAAGTACAAACATGTGTGTACGTGTATCAGAGTGTGTGTGGGTTTGTTACATGTGTGTGTGTGTATTATTGTGTGTAAGTGTGTATCAGAGTGCATGTGTGTGTGTGTGTTACCTGTGGGGACGAAGATGTTGGCAAAGATGATGGCTGCCGACAAGAAGAGACAGGCCGCCTGAGAGACCCTCCTCCCCAGGTAACTGAGCATGCCCAGAGCCAACAGTTTGGCGGGAATATCAACAGCTCCAAAGATGATTTGCATCACGTAGATACTCACCTGGAACAACCAATAGCCAATAAGAGAGCTCAGAATGAACTAGCCAGTATGAGGAGAGCAGGGTCAAAACCAAGTGGAAAACCTCAACAAAAGACAGGTAGACAGCTATACAGGTAAACAGGTGACTATTCTTCCAGGCTGATAATTTCACTTAAAAGTCATAACCATGGTAATTCAATTCAATTCAGTTTTATTTATATAGCGCCATATCATAACAAAGTTATCTCAGGGCTCTATCGCACGGAGCCGGTCGAGACCAACTTCCACACAAAGACCCAACGATCCCACCATGAGCAGCACCAGGTGACAATGTCAAGAAAAAACTCCCTTTTAACAGGTAGAAACCTCCAGCAACCTTTCCCATTTCCACCTTTGATCTCACATGATCTGAAGCTCTGGTATCAGGTGAGTGAGGTGTACAGGAAGGTATAAGCAGCTATTAGCGTACTTATATCATTGATGCTAATCAGGTGACTCACCCCAAACTTCTGCAGGTCCATGGCCAAACCATAGTATGCAAAACTAGTGGAGAACCTGAAGAGGAAGACAGACTGCTGATAGGCAGGTGGACAGGTAAACATGTGGACGGGTAGACATGGCCAGGTGGATAGGACAAATGGACACAGGTGTACCTCTGTGTCACGTGGAACATTGAACTTATTCTCAACGGCTTTTCTGTGATCTATTGTGGTTTGGACCGAACTTTATTTGTTGTCATAGAATAAATTAATAAATAAATGTAAAAAAAACCAAGTTTAAATAAATACAGGTGAATGGACACAGGTAAATTAATACAGATAAAGAAAAGGTGAAGCAGGTGTGATTTCTGACCAGACGGCGATCAGACAGATGGAGATGCGTCTCATCCCTCTGGTCCTCAGCAGGTCGTAAGCTGTGAACGACGAACGACTCGACTCAATCTCCTTATGCATGTGTGAGTGCAGAACCTACAGGTCACATGGTACTGATCTCAGCTTCTGATTGGATATTACACATCTTTATATATTTGACAGATCGACAAGTTACCTCCAGTGTTAACTTGTCAATTATTTCAGATTTTCCATTGATTCTAGCAACTCTATGAAGACTCTTTAATGCGTCTTCAGACCGATGGTTCAGAACCAACCAACGAGCTGACTCCGAGTACCACCTGACCAATCAAAAAGCAGAAAAATCGGAATCATCTGACCAATCAAATTTCAGAAGAATTAGAGACATTTATTTTGAAACTCTACACTGACCAACTGTAAGCAAAGAATAGGAACTGGGGGGCACAGACGACCACCTGCAGCTTCCTCCAGTCTCTCAGCCAATAGGCAAGCCCTGCCAGGATCATCTGACCAAAGGTGAAGAAAAAAGAGGTGAGTGTGCCCACTAATGTCCTCTCTTTGGTCGGGATCCACTCCACCTCTGGAGACAAACAGATAAACAGACACACAGGTAGACAGACAGGTTGATCAACTCTGAAGGACACGTCATCAGTTTGTTTCCACTGAATCAATAAAACAACAGAGATGTTAAAGACTGAACCTGCAGTTTATGACAGACAGACAGACAGACAGACAGACAGAACAACAGACTGGTGAACAGGTTGACAGATAGGAAGGTACTCAGTGAGAATCCATTCAGGATGACTCCAGACACCGCCATCCCGCTCAGAAACCTAAAAACGCAGTAGCTGGAGTATGAAGGAGAGAGGGCGGAGCTACAACCGAGCACACCCAACTGCAGGTATGACCAAATAAGGACAGACCGCCTCCCAAACCTGAGAGAGACAGAGACAAAGATAATGATTGGTTTGATTTTAACGCACACCTTAAGGCACACAAGTATGATGAACAAAGGTGATGTAACACAACATTGGTCTTTCATAAAAATATTGCTCCTTAAAGCCTCTGCTGGTTCAAAAATTCACAGCTTTAATGGTTATATGTATTACAGTTTGAACAGGTGATTCTCACTTGTCTGACAGACCACCATAGACGATGGCTCCAGTTAAAACTCCGCCCATATAGATAGTCTGAATCATCTGTTTCAGAGGACGCAGAGAACAAACCAGCTCCCACTGAGAGAGACAGATTCAGAGAGATAGACAGGTAGAAACACAGTGTGATGAATGTAAGTTTTATCACTACAATCTCCTAAAGAACCACAACAGCTCCTAAATGACCACTACAAACTCCTAAAGGATCACTACAACCTTCAAAAGAACCACTATAGCCTCTTAAAGAACCACTACAACTTACCAAAGGATGACTGGAACCTCCTAAAGAAACACTACATCCTCCTAAAGAACCACTACAACTTACCAAAGAATCACTGGAACCTCCTAAAGAAACACTACAACCTCCTAAAAACACTACAACCTCCTACAGGATCACTGTGACCTCCTAAAGGACTAGCACATGTCCTATAAACGATTATTACCTCATTAAGATAATTAATATTCATTAACCTCAGTATTGATGAATATCAAAGAGCAGGTCTCTTCTTGTTACCTCAGAAACGGTGGTTTCAAGGAACTCAGAGTGGTCAAACGTCCATCCGTCCAAACATCCTTCTGTTTGCAGCTGGCTAATGTTAGCTGAGTTGTTAGCAGCTAACAGCTGCCACTGAGGCTCCACATATCTGAACAACAACAAGTGGAAGAAGAAGTGTTGTCAGAGGGAATGTCTTCACACTCATTTGAGGTGATCTGCACCTCGCTTGGAAAGTGAACGTGATCAGACGGGAGCAGCACGGGGCGGTGACAACAAGCTGCAGTCAAGTCAGACAGTTTCCAGCAGCCTTCAAATAATATACAGGAAGTCACAGAAATATTTACATCCTGTTAGATCCACCTGTCGGCTACCTGTAGTCTACAGATAGTTATGGCTAAAATGAACTTTATTACTATTCATTGCACAACATACAGCCTACAATGTAAAGTTAAATATTACAATTACACAGAAAATTTTGAATTTCTACAAAACGTGATGTTTATGGTCAAAACTTAGAGCCAATCAGCTTTTTGATTAGGCGACAGCCAGGCGTTTCCCATCCCATCTTGTAGTCAGTGGAGAGCAGCTGCTGCATCTAAAAACTGCGGCTGCTTCGATCTCATGAGGTTATCGTTGACCACGTGTGCATGACATCACAGCGAGTGGGGATCATGTCGGACACAAATCTAACCGATATGCATTGTGCAGCAATTGCTGGTGATCGATTCTGCACAGGCCTGGATCATCTCAAATGAGCCTAATGCAACAAATAGAGGAAGGAAAAAATTACATATTTTACCTCCTGCAGCGGTCCAGTCTATTTCCTGAAGAGTCCAGAGGAATGAAAGCTTTAAGGAGCTGCTTCTCATCAACCTGAAACAACCAATCATGTCCACCCAACACAGAAATGAGCTGATTCATCAGTTAATCTGACAGACAGGTTACCAGGTAGTGTCAGAAAGATAACCTGGTAGTCAGACAGGTTCAGACAGACAGATAAGTTACCTGGTGGTGCGACAGATTGTATAGGCTGTAGTTGGCTGGCAGGCTGCAGTGGTGGGCCGGGATTCCTGAGATGAAGTTGTTCAGCAGGTTCTGACTTGCCATCATCAAACCAGGTAAACTGATTAGAGTCACATGGAGCCACTGGTACATGCCGAACCCGCCCACCTTACCACGGTAACGGGGGGGGGGGGGGGGGGGGGCTGGTTTAATGTTACAAAAGTTTGGAAAAAGTAAAAAAATCCGCCA
>JAVQJD010035285.1:0-10663 GCA_036023655.1 Nannoperca australis
TTCTTTAGCCTGTGACCATTTTCCTGAATAATTTCATAAAGACTCGTTTCCTTCAAGCGTGATGGCTGACTTGACTGCCTCCAAAGACTCTCAGTTGATAAAGTTAAACCCTGGTCCAACAGTAGGCCTTTATAAGCCTAGGGTTAGATTAGCTGGCCACACCGCTCTGAGTGGCTCGCCTCCAGGGGCCTGAATGGTGGCTGCACAGCAACAATGGAGCATGGGAATTATCTTTTGTGGAAGTGACAAGTTTTGAGGCTGAGTAGAGGGAGTCAGGAGTCCTTTTGAGCTCACGTGGGAACATGGCAATTTAGTTACAACATTTTTTTTTGTTACTATGACAACAATGTCTCTGTCACAAACACCCATGAGTGTAAACATGCATCACGTTATAATCCACTCGATCCCGCACTACTTTTACCCACTTTTCTCCCAGAGTTTCACACACTTAACTTCTGATTAACCTGCTCACCACTCGTGACAAAAGCAAAGCCCTTTAGGCTATGACAGCCTCTCCTCAGGGACCCCACCCTCACCAGAACACCCACTCCCCGTTCCCCAGCCCCCCTTCACGGCAGAAACAAATAACTTTCTCAGCAGGAGGCTTCTGCTGATCACGTTCCCATGTCCAGCGGGCTGAGGAGATGGGAAAGTGTGACTTTACCTTACAGTCAACATATGGACAACATGTGGAGCGTACCTCACAAGATGCCTTCTTTCTTCGCCTCGTGTAAAAGTTTTCAATGAGAGCACAATTACTTTCCCGTGTAAATGTGGTATTGATTTGATGCCAAGCCAAATATTGCTCTGATGTTGTGATTGCAGTGGAAACTGGGTAAGCACTTGTCTTTGATCACCACACGTGTAACTAATAGCAACAGGGTACACAGCATACGAAGCGGATTAATCTTTATACAATGAAACAAAGTCTCTCGGGTCGAAATGCAAGCTCCCAGGTGACTGTCAGGGATAAAAAATGAAATTAAAGTCTTAGGAAAATCAGTTGGAGACAGCATCATTCCTGGTGTGTGGATGAATGAATGTAGGGGGAGGCTTATTTGGGGTTTGTTTGCCTGTAGCCATGCTGAATCAGCTCCCTCCATTCATTCTTGATTGAGAGCTGTGAGTGGCTGCTGGCCAGGACAAGCAACCCCTGTGACCTAACTTCCTTTACCTTCTTGACACACACTGACTAATGCACAACCTCCACTACTTTCTAGACATCCATACACACTAAAGGCTTGGGTTAGTTATTGCATTTGCACATGGGTATGCATATGTGTGTGTGTGTGTGAGAAGCTCTTTCATTTCCTCTGTAATCTCTTAATCATAGAGCCCTCCTGGGGGCCGCAGCCTCTGTTTGAACAGAAATCACTTTCCATGATGTCACTTCCCCTCACACACACACACACACACACACACACACACACACACACCTCCCTTCCAGATTCAAACTTGGAAGGGAGATTGTTCTACATACTCGTCTGTATTGTGTGCTGTGATTGCTGATTCTGCTTCCCTAACCATATTTATTATCCATTTTATAATGACATATTATGTTATAAGATGTGTAATAGCATTTCAGCCTTAAAGGGTAAAGGAGAAAGTTGGGAACTGAAACATAGTCACATTAAGTTGAAGTGGCTAAAGTTCAAACTCACAAAACAACACTGCACACGTGACGTGAGGATAGCTGCCAAGAGTCTCACATTACATCAAGCTATTTTTAAGTGTTTGTTGTTGTGGGTTTAAACAGAGAGGAGAACATTAAGAGAAACTCAGGATGTTTACTCTGGGCTTCCACAGATTGTCTCTGAGATTTCATCTTGATTCATCTCAACTGGACAATTGGTGGTAAGAACTAAAGAAATATGAAAGGACTAAAGAGACATGCAAAAGGTTACAAACAAGTTCATTAATTGATGTTTAAATGGACAAAAGTCTTGCAGGACCTGTGATTGGTTATCACGTGAATTTGTTGACAACGTCTGTGCACACTGATGCAACTTTAAACATGTAAAAATAAATCACAGTTCAGATAGATCACATAGTTCACACACTGTGTGGTCACAAATGACACAAAGTGCTACTGAAATAACAACTAAGCTGACAAATGAAAATAACAAGTAAAAAACTAAAGGCAAATTGGAGAACCCCCAACGTAATTCCTTTATTAAAAACAATTTCTCAAACTATTATGATTTACAAATTGTGCCATTTATTCAGGGATTCATTTGTGTGTTTTAATTAATCTATTTATAGTTTTTTCATTTTGTCACACCGCAGTCAAAATGAGTCAGGCCTGTAATCACATCAGTGAAGACTTATCAGTATTATAGTTCATAGGTCATATCACTCACTCTGGAACACCTGTTTACTTTAATAGTTTATGTCTTTTCTTAGTATCAACATACTTTTATGGAAATTCACATCATACACCAAAACACTGAAATAAAATAGATCTATATATTTTCTGATCCACCAACACATCACACAGCGCTTGTCTCAACACAATGCATAGTCCTTACATGTTAGGAAGAAGTGATGAAATACTATAAATGAATGTTTTCACTGGAGGGCTGTTCCCCTGTAAACAGACCTGCAGAACTGGAGGAGTGGAGCTTCACTGCCATAAATACTCCTTTTGTGTGTGTGTGTGTGTGTGTGTCTGTGTGTGTGTGTGTGTGTGTGAAACCAAACACAAATCTATCAGCACATATGGATTTTGAATGAGGACGTGTTGTGAAATGATAATAAGTATGTTTATAGGTATACTTGTACGAGCAACTCTGTATGTGTGCGGTTGAGAGAATAAGCACACACACACACACACACACACCTACACAGAGAGACAATATTCTGCAGTTTTATTAACTGCTGGAGGGCAGAAAGTAGACTCCCATACAAATACAAAAGTGCTCAAACTGTAGATATACAACAGCTTTTGGCTAGCTTAAGGTTGAGCAGTTACCTGGGATGGAAGCAAAAAATGGATCTTGTGTTGAGAGTTTCTGTGCTGAAATCAGCTACTTGTTGCTTTATATGTTTTAAATCAAAATGGTTGAGGTCTTCAAGAACAGAAGTCACTCAACTGCATGGACCAGGAAACAAATGATGATCCAAAAGAGGCTGAAATCTGTAAAATGTATGAGTTATATCATTTATATATTCATTTAAATGTTGTTTAAATATTTGACTTTGTATAATAAATATGTATTTAATGCTATGTACAGTCTGTTGCAATTGTATATAATGGGACAGTTTTTGGGGATCAGCACTGGAATGCAAACATATAGTACTTGAAAGTCACAGCATAAATATACACCAGACAGCACACCACCTGCCCACATACCCAATCTCAGTCGAAATTAGTATCTTATGGTATTACTCAAAGTTAAAAAAACTTCTGCATGATATTCAGCTATCTCATAGAATTAAAAAATATGAATATGTGCAACACTTTCAATCCATATCCAGAAAATGAACCTTTGTTATATTCATATTTTAACTGTCTAATAAGACATTACACATTCTTAATAGCTTTTAATGTCATCCATAATGTTTTTCCAACCTTTTGCTACTTCTACTTAATAATGTTTCATACTCACAACCATGGATTTGAGTGGTGGTGTCTGTGTGGGATATGTAAACCTTAGATTCGTGCCTCCTGCTTGAGTCCATCTATTTGTGTTTTTTAGAAATATTTTAATGGTGGCCTCATATCATCTCAGTTAGCTGTCTAAAGTCATTATTATCACAGATTTTCCAGCAGGTATTGCCTGCCAGTCAGGCTTGTTATCCTCCACTGGACAGAATCAAGGCCATCATTTCTAAAATACACAGCAATTTGCCAGTAAAATATCCAGCTTCTCCTAGCCATTCAAATAAATCACGTTAAGCTCCTTTGACACGACGCTGGCTAGGCAGTCCCTAATAAATGCTTCAAGTTAACACACACTCAGCAAGGGATCTCAGTTGCCACAAACATATACCGTCATCAGACACGTTTATACACATAAGCACATGAACAGAGACAAGTACACACAGTATCTCCCCCCATCATCCTGTACGGCGTCTCTCTTGATCCCCTCTGCCTAAGCCAGTCTGCTCTGTCTCCCTCTCAACCCAAACAAGCTCACGTTTGGAGAAGAAATTGGTCCAATGAATCAAACTGTAACCAACACCAGCAGCACCACGCCTGCGTTTCTCTGTCCCACTGACCCCAGGAGCCCCATTAACCAGCTGTAGTGGGGTCCAGGGAGGAAACGGGGCAGCCTGGACCCCTTCCTCTCTTCCCTGCTTGAACCCAGCACAGCACACGGCACAGCACGTTTCCCACACACTGTTGGGGTTCACCTCTGACTTCTGACCCTGCAAGAGGGGGGCTGGATTGGGCTATGGGGGGGGACCACCCAGTGAGGCTCTTAGGGGGCCCCCTGGGGATGGGACGGCTGAGGGGTGTGGGGCTAAGACTTCAGGGGACAGCATTATAGTGGGTTAGGAAAGGGGAGGAAGATTAGAGACATGTTTTTGGTGAGGATGGGAAAAACAGTAAAGGAGGGGTGAAAGCCTCTTTAAACTTTGTGAATGGGTGTCGCGGTCACTAAGTCCTTCAATAAATGACCAGTGGACAGACTGACATCTGTAAAAAAGCTCATCCTGAAGCTTGTATCTCTCTTTCCACGACTGAGGTCTTACTTGATTTGTGTAATTTTGCCGCTCTGTATCTGAGAGATGAAGAACCTCACTGATTGAAGTCAATTACGGTTGGTGCTAGAGGGTGAAATGATAACATTAGTTTAGGAGTGAGTAGGACTGATGGAGTGAAGATAGACTGATTCTGTCCCTGGGATGTAAATCTCTCTTTATCACCCACCAAATAATAGTCCCAGGGCATTCACTCAGGCAGGAAGGCGCCCCAATAAAACTGCCAGATTGTGCCGACACATCATCAGGCGGTAAAATCTCACTGGTGTTACTGAACAGTTATTTTTTTGGCAGAGTTACATTATTGTTACATGGTAATATTGTGAGCAGGTTTTCTTGGTATCTGAGATTTGAGGGACAACTATTTCATTTGGAAATATATTTTCTTGACATTAGTGTTTTCTCACTTTATCTTCTGGGCATGATTTTCTGACAATTTATTTACCCGTGACAGATAAAATAAAATAACAAAATCAAACCTTTGACAAAGAATACCTATTTCTAATAATTTTCTAAATATCTTCATACTCTACTGAAATTAATGGAAGCAAATGGCTGCTTGAAAGGTAAAACTTAAAACAACTTTAAAACGTACCAAATCAACAAATACCACACCAAAGATTCACCAAATCCAGTCTAGTCCTTCTCTTAATACTTCCCTACTTGGTCTGTTGCATTCAGCCACAAACTTATTTGTTCCTGAAGTAAATATTTTAAATGGGTCACAAATATATAGTTCTTTAAATACTAAGTAATGTCCTTAAACAGCTAGGCACTGTTGTTTTCAGCATATTACTCAAACAGGAACGAAAAGTGAATTTGTTGGAGAGTATTTTCAGCTGCGGATTAATACACATTTGGAGCTTTGGTATATTTAGAGCAGCAGGTGTATGTGGAATTGACTCAAAATAAACTATAGTGACCATGTTAATCATAATAAAGGAACCCAGTGCAACAATGTGACTCACTGATATGTATTTAAAGCATGTAGAGCTCTATGACACAGATGAATAAGCCATCAGGCTTTGGCTACACAGGCAATACTTTAATTTAATCAAATAAATGTCAGTTTTGGTCTTTGAATGAGATGTTTTGAAACTATAGAATACTTATATTCTAAATATGATATATTATTATTTGAAAATGTATATTAAAGATTAATAATAATGATAAAAAAATAAGCATTTATTATAGCTACACGTGGAGAACGCAGATGAGATGAATGAGTTTCAGGCTGTAGAAGTCCTTTATAGCCCTAAAATATACAATAGAGATCTCAGAAAGAGCAGAAACTATTCTTGACTGTCTTATGATGCACTACAGTGATCGTATTTGATCCAAGCCTGCATAGTGGTGGACAGAGCATAACAGATAACGCATGCAGAAGGGAAGAGAGGAACAGGGTAATAAAGAAAGAGTGACAGTGGAAATAGAGCAACAAAGAGTGTGAAAACAAAGAGATTTGACAGGGCCGGAGCAGGAATGTGCCGACAGGTAGTGCAGGGGCCCAGGAAGCAGGGAGACATGGGAAAACATGGAAGGGGGAACAATAGCAGTGGTGTGTGTGTGTGTGTGTGTGTGTGTGTGTGTGTAATTGGGTTAAGAGGTGGGGTGTAGCAGGGCTCAGGGGTAGATCGGTTTACCCACCACCACTTACCTGCTCAGCACAGCACTCAAGCTGGGAGCAGGCCTCAAAGGGAAGCACATCAATGGCTGCTATTCATATCAGCACATGAATGTGTGTATGTGTGCTTACATGTGCATGTACAGGTCTGCAAGAGGCGTGAGCCGATGATTAATTGATGCAAAGATAAGGTGGGAGGGAAATCTTTCAGACTCTTGTCAGTTGCATTCGAAAACAAACACCGATGTTTGAATTACCTGCATGGCTTCTATGAACTCTGAGTAAAAAAGATTTCCACTCTTTCAAATGAGGCGCTCTCGCTGCTCTTTAATTACACCAAATCAAAGAGTGGATTAACACCTTTTCTGGCACTGATACAAAGAAAATATTCTGTAAGGACGTGTTGTGGAGTCCTTCATTACACACAAACACCTAATTTAAACATGCAGGTAATGATGATCCTATACAAGGCTTAATAGTTGAAATCACACGAATCCCCGTGAGCGAAACATTTGGTTTCAGCACATTAAGGGGAGGTGTTTTAGGGAAACAACACAACGGGGATTTTCTTGGATAAACAAGGGAGTTTTCGGTAAAGACGTCTGACAGCAGAGAGATATTGTGTTTCTGATATTTTTACGTATGTGAAGTCTCAAAATCCCCCTAAACCAATATTTTGGCCCTTTGTGCTCGAAAACTCTTAACTCACAAAAATACTTGCACATATTATAACATGTTATAATCTTATGAAATAAGATGCATTACTATAAATTAAAGAGCCCAACTGTATATAACATTGTCAAAACTATGTCCATCTCTGCCAGTTGCTTACACGTTAATCAGAATCAGAATCAGAAATACTTTATTAATCCCAGAAGGGAAATTGTTTAAATTATTAAATGATAAATATTAATGCATTAATAAAAATAATTTAGCACTACCAGCACCTCTAAAGTTGATTCACTGAGCAATTGACAGCTTCAGATTTTAGGTACAAACATTAGAGTGGTATCAATTGTCTCATTATATGTATTGTCTGTATAATAAGAAATTTAACTTTGGCTTTGGCCAAAGGTATTTGAACACTCTTGTGCACATACAAACTTTATGGGAACAGTTTGGGGAAGGCCCTCCTGTGTTTCAAGGTGACAATGATTCAGACCAAAAATCCAGGTCCATAATGAAATGGGTTTCCCAGTTTGGTCTGCCCTGCGCAGAGGCCTGACCTTAACCTCAGCCAACACCTTTTGGGATGAATTGCAAGCCAGGTCTTATCGCCAAACGTCAGTGGCTGACCTCACTAATTCTTTTGTGGCAGAATCCGTGCAAATCCCCGCAGCAAGGCTCTGGTCTAGGCCTACAATCTTGTGGAAAACCTTGTGAAAGGCAGCATATTAATGACAATGAGATGCTCAACAATTACAGGACGGTATAATATTTGGGTGTCCATATACTGTTGCCCACATTTTCCAGAGTAAATGTAAATGTTTTAGATTTTTGGTGCAGAAGAAACTATTGCTTATGTATGCTTATTTATGTAGCTACCTTTACTTGACCAAGAGATTGGATCATCCACCACTGATTGGGACAAATTGAGAATATGTGCGTGTGTGTGTGTGTGCGCGCGCGTGTGTGTGTGTGTGTGTGTGTGTGTGTGTGTGGGAGAGAGAGAAAGATAAAGATTTGCATTGAATGTGGCAGATGTTTGAGTGTAACCTGAGACAAGCTCTGGTTTTCTCCCAAGCGACAGAAGACATAGGTCACAGTGACAAAAACCAGTGAACCACAGCAGCTGGGGGGTGGGGGGGGGGCATGGTTTGGGTGTGTTGTTTCATATATGTGCACTTGTTATGTATGTTGCATACATTCGTGCCATACGATAGTGCACAGGGCAGATGCCTGAAACAGAGATAGCCAGTTGTCAGGGGATCCCACGCTAAATCTGCCAACATGGTGGAGTTCAAGCCCTCATGTCCCTTGAATCACGTGCAATGACTCAACAAATTTGACCGTCAGTCTGACAAATGGATAATCAATGGACTGGTCTCTTCATGAGCACACACATGTCAGGATGCGATTATAGAGTAAAAAATCTTTAAAAACTTGCATAACACTGATAGTACTGTAGGTGGTCTCCAAGCACAACCGCAACAATGCTGACTCATGCTGTCCTGAGCGCACGGCTTGACTACAAACATTAAATTGCGCCCCTGCATCTGTCTCTCCTTGTCTCCTTGTTTGCGTGGACACCCGTCAACACGTGCCTGTGTTTGTGTGTTTCCACGTATCCAAAGTCTCTGTGTCCTGTGAGAGGAGGTCACGTTGCAAACAGGAAGGTGCCGACGAAATCTTTCTTTTCCAAACAGTGCACTTACTGATGTGGAATAACACTGATGTCGAGATTATTTGTTCTGAGGGGATCGTGGAGACAGTGGGACAGAGAATGGGAGAGCTCAGACACAACAATAAATAGTCCATTTCATAACTAAAGTCTTGAAAACATTATTGGCAGCATATTGTTATCTAGGGAATTAAACCATTTTTTATCTGTCTTCCATTGATATTCAGTGAACTGAGGCTATATTTGAACAGAGACACTGTTTTGGCTCCTATCAGTCACGTGTCACAAGCCAAACATCAGACTGTAGGCCATGTGGGACATGAGGGATTTTATAGTGCTATTATTTAGTAAACACCAAATAAAGTTACATATTTTTCACTTTCAGCTCTTATCACTGGAGAGAGGCGACGTGTAGAACCAGAAAGTGTTGATGTGACTTCACCCAGTTTAAAGAGATGAGAGCACATAGCCAAAAACATTTTATGCAGTAACTCAGTAATATGTATGCCCTATATAGCCTTAAATCTGATATTTGGCCTGAAGTCTGATACATGGTTTAAAGCTCTGAGCTGTGGGATAAACCCCTGAGATTGGGCTTAAAGGGGCTCTGCTCTCAGCAGTGTGACATGTCCCTTATTTGCCCTCATTGGCCCGGCAGGGGTGTGTGATCTCTCTCCTCTCTCCAGACCCCCTTGACCATACTCTCCTCTGAAAGTGAGGGAACAAATGTGAAGGAGTGATGTTGTGAACACACATCTTGTTCTCTCAGCCTCAGTCTCCCAGTGCTTTCACAGCGGAAAACTGAGCTTTTTGAAAAAGGTCTCCTGAGTGTAGAACATTTTTAAAACGCCAAAGTTAAGGAGACAACTTTCTGTCACCTCTAACCCACTGAGTGAACACAACATGCAGTTTGTTTTTAGTCTAAACCAGGGTCAGTGACCAACACAATGTCATGACTTCTTCAGTCATGTCTTCAGTTAGCATTTACAGTATGAGCCACATTTAAATCATTGTTTTCTGCTCATTCAGTTGCCCATCAACAGAAACAGAATATGATAAGGAAGCTGAAAATGTTTTGTGTTTTCAGTGAGAACTTTCTGAAAACATCCTAAAAACACCTGCTGTTTTAACACGTCAACTGTGTTTTCAGATTTCAGTGGCTTAAAGGGCCCAGTATGTAGCAGTCAGATTGTATGATATGTCATTGGACCACATCTAAAGGCAAAAAAAAAAAAAATCTACTTTCCCACCTCCACACACCTGGACAATAGTTATATAAAGTAGATGTGATTGATGCCTGAGGTAGAAAATAGAATAGTAAGAAAAGTGAATAATATGAGTTGGGTACATAAAGATAAACAGCTGGTGGCCCTAATTCTCCAGTCAGGTGCCATTCAACTATGTAGAAGAAGAGATCAGATGATTTAATTAAAACAATGACAAACAATGTAGAAGACATGATGATAATATGGCATTAATGTTTGTTTCATGTATCTTAAGTCTGTTTCCATTTTGCTTTTATCCACGCACAAACGTTTCCTCTGCAGCCAAGTGTAAAAGTGTCGGTTCACTATCACTGCCCTTATAGCATTTGTTTTCAGCGACGAAGCTCCAAAAACCCACTGTACCTTACCTGCTCAGCACCAAACGGCTAACAGACACAGTTAACCACTAGCTGGTGAACATAGTGTAGCATTTCGCAGCTAAAGAGCCAGATATTTCCCTCAGGGGTTGATAGATAGTAAAATTTATCCGATGGCCAAAAACACACCTTCAAATGGATGATAATGTTGCTCCATAACTGCTTGATGTGTAAATAAGCAGCTGTTTGGCATATCAACTTAAAGGGAGATGTGTTTACAACTTGTTTCTGCTGCCCTCAAGGAGTCAAAAAGCACCGGTCACCTCACAACTCCTTAGGTCTCCCCAGCGTCATTCTAGCTGTACTTGACAGCATCTCATCACACAATTCTGGTTTGGCATGCACACGC